>JBAJMU010000001.1:9267012-9392530 GCA_037952995.1 Hyposoter didymator | reverse complement strand
TTTTTTTTTTTTTTTTTTTTTACAAAGGGTCTTGTCCACGATTTTCGGGGAAAAAAATGAAAAATTACTACCCGCTATGGTGATTCGAGGCGATGCAGGGAGTCACCCTGCGCGTCCTCGTGAAGAGTTTTCGTCGATAGCGTCGCTGGATGATTTTTTATTCGCTTTTTTCGCGAAAAAAATCGATTTAAAAACTTCGACCCCGTGGTGCCGAATTACTCGGACGCGTTTTCGTAGTTCTGGCAATTCGAGGAGTTTCAGGGAGTCGCGCCCTGCGTGTCCTCGCGAAGAGTTCTCGTCGATTCCGTTTTTTAAAAAAATTTTATTCACGATTATCGAGAAAAAAACGGAGGCTGAGGCCTCCTGACGATTTTAGAGCTGTTCTTCTCATCGAACAGCCCTAAAATAGATTGGCTTTATGACGCTGTCGTATCAGTTCAAGTTATCGCGAATAAAAGGAGCGCTGCAGCGCCACCAGACAACCGTTCGCGCGCGTTAGCGCGCGTGATGCACCCTAGTATCACATAAAAAAGACCATGCCACGATAGTTCCCCGGTACCATATGATCGTCCCTCTGAGAAATTTTAGCAAAGACATAGTAATTTTTCATTCACATTCTATCGGAAATCCCGGAAATTTTGACATTTTTCGCCCAATTTCAGATGAAAATCTATTTGCTAAAATTTCTCAGAGGGACAACATGGTATCAGGGAACCATGGTGGCATGGTAATTTTTTATATAATTTTCTCTAACTAACTAAGTGGTAAAGAGAGGCTGTGACATTTTTAGCAAATCTCTCGAGTAGTTTTGGAGTTTCATGTGCGGTATCGGTTCATCGATCGGCAGTCAATGCACAATGCCACAACACGATGGTGTACCACATGCAGCTTTTGCGTAAGAAAAGCTTGAAAACAGTCCGAGGGAAAGTGTTTTTTGCCACGAATTTTTTGTTCTAATAGTTGCGAAAATATTAATCGCAACAACTGATTTCTGCCTCCTCTAGGTGTGCCCACAAAAGTAACTGAGTAATGGGTATTTTTAAATTTCTAAGTAGAACTATTTTGACTTACGTAGCCCAGCAGATACAAAAAAAAAAACAGCCGCGAACGTAAGCGCAGGGAGTCGAAAAACAGAATGCCTCGGACTCCCAAATCACTCGATAATTCAAACGACGGAGACTGGAATTTGGAACTATTCCAACGATCGGTGGAATAGTTGAGGGGAATACGAGGTCGCGAATTGCCGACCTTACTCCTTCAAAGTATTCTGGTCTGGAATCCATTGTGGATGTGTAGAACGGTGAATAATGTAGTACATGCTAACTGAATGACAGATCAACTTCGAGGAACTTGAACGCACGATTTGCAACCGTAATACGTATTTATGATTTTTTTTATATTTAAAAGTTTTGCATGTCGAATAAATTTTCAATTACGCGATCAAAGTCAACAAAAAAAAAGAAAACGAGGAAAAATCCAAACTTAACAATACACTATGGAAATTTGTGTTCCTCTTTTTGTGAATCTTCACAATACGATGTAACAGTAAATATTTTTTAAAATTTGTTCTTCGAGATTACCACGAGCACCACGATGGACGGGCATACATCCGATTAGAATCCCGAAAATTTTCTTGTAATCCTTACGATAAGGCAAAGCCTTCCCATTTTTGTTCATTGTTTGCTAATTAAACTTGATTGTGAGCAATTTATTCAGCGCTGAACGCTGTAGTACAAACTCTAAAATATGTATTCATACTGCCCCTGGTATCCATAATCAAACAAATCAGCATATCACGAAGTGACGATTGGTATTATTTGAGGATGTACTTGTCGAACTTTAATGTTTGAGTATTTATTGCAACAAATATGACATTCGCTTGCATTATTGATGATGCACGCTGATGGCAAACACAACACCTGCTGGTCAGAGATGATTGCAACACAAATATTGCAGGAGATTCATGACAAAAGTGAGAATACAAAAAGCTCTGTGTTTTCAATTCTGTGCATGGCGAGAACAAATGAAATGAAACAAAAGGAAGAGATTTTTGAGTCGAAGGAATTTTATGTAATGCCGACAACGTCTAGAAATCTTTATGAACGCAAAATTTTTTTCTATCATGAAAATATTTGTAAAATTGAATTTTCTCAAGAGAACCATTGGATAAATCTTCTTTTTTTCTCTTCCGAGTACTTACGCGTAGGCTCTCATTCAATATACACGCGACTAGATAATACGAACAAATCCTTGCTTCCGTTCTGTTGCGATATGCGCAAATTGCCTATATATTTAAACAGTGCATTAAGATCAGAGTGAGAGGTTGTACTGCGAGTGCATTGGCTCTGCCGAAGGGGCCGTTGAGTGGCGTATATGTAGGTTAAGCTGATTGAGGATTATGCGCGAGGATTACGTTATATTCCCTCCCCCTTTTGGCCCTCGTCACTAAGGGAATTAGGTTGAATACATTCTCCTATCGAGCATGGGTTGTTGCCATGTGCGAATTGCCCCAACGTTTTTGATGGACCGAAACTTCACCAAGAAATGAGCCCAGAAAACATAAAGAGATGGAATCTACGAAAATAGTTGTTTCGCGACGTTCGATAACGTCTAATTTTTCCAATTCCTCATTTTTTCTTTTATCATTTATCAAATTACCTTGAAGATTCCTGAATAAACGTAAATAGGACGATAAATATTTACTTTTCTATCTTGACTTAAGCAAAATCCTGTTTCACCTCGATGAGATAATCAATTTTGTCATTCCACACAATTTCTTCGATCGTAATTGGCAGTATGTTGATTGCAAGTCTCATACATATCGATTCTATCTGTTCGACTGCCATCAGTGTCTAAAAAATATCATTCATTATCCAGGCTATTATACCGATTAGGAATACATCAATAGGGAAATCCATTACGTTGGAAAAAGCTGAATGAACGAAAAAGTGAGCATCACTAATCTATGCAGATTTGTTGAGTGTAGGTTTTGTGAAAAGCATATGAAAACCGGTTCGTTGTGGAATGGACCTGAAATATCTTTGGCACTGAAAAAACAATTTCCGACTTCCTGTAACGATTCGTGACGAAAATTGAGTTCTCTGAGACGAGAATTTTCACTCGTGTCTCAAAAATCTACCCAATTATGACAAAACGAAGAAAATTTATTGGCGTTATTTTTCTAATTTTAATCCTCCAGTGAGAAAACAGTATAAATTCTGCCGATATGTGAGTTACGAAATTATCGCCACAGATGATCACGAGCATCGATAATATTTCGTTTGGTATTCTCACCAACGGTTTTCAATTTCGAGGGATATGTGGTGCATGATTAATTTGGAATACCTGCTGAAAGGGATGCTGGGTAACCAAATATAACGATTCTTGAAATAAAACTGCGACCACCGAAATGTTAAATTCTACATAAACAAATCCAGCGTGTTTTTTATCACTGCGGAGGAGATAAAAATGAGAACTGTGTTGACGGAGTTTTTTTCCAGACGGTTTACAATGGCCCTTGGTCCAAAATGTATTTAGCTCAGAATTATGAGTCGGCAATTTGACTCGACGAAAATGTAGAAAAGTGTAAGGGAGAAAAAGGAGGTGTAGAGCTTATGTATTCAGTATATTCACTGTATTTCACTTTTTTTTTCGTTATCTCTGTACTACGATTGTTGCAATTCTACGCTATAATAGTATGTGTTTCGGCCACGTTTCAACGTCGCGTAAGCGCCACTGCTCACGTACCACTGTCGTACCATAACTCGTAAAGTGGCACGATACACGGAACATTGGATCCGTACAGCCACAGTCATGCATCCCTTTTTTATCTTCTTTGCACACTATGTACGTCGTACTTGTTGCCATTGTTTTATTTTTATGTTTTACGCTTAAAAAAAACACATTGTTTGGTGCAGCGGGCTGAGCCACGATATTCATGGTGGAATAGCATCCATTATTATTTTTATTTGTTCAACTTTAGTCCACTGCGTGTAAAAGATTAGAGAGACGAATTTAGTGACGCGTTTCCATCGGCAAGGGAGTAAGAACCGCTTGATGAAACAGGAACATTTCTTTTCGACACTGCAAAATATTTCTCGATTACTTATGGTCCCCCAAAAACAATAGTAAACAGTGAAAAATGACCGAGCGATATTGCTCTCAGCCAGGGAAGAAAAGTGGAGGGAAAAATCGAAGTTTCGTTGAGAAAGGAACAGACTGATCCGACCATGAACTAATTTTTCTTGGGGACAGATACAGATGGATCTTCGGTTCGCCCCGAACCTATCGATGGAGAAAAAACCATTCAGCCGCGAATTGAAGGATTTATTGTTCTTTGATTCATAATCGGAGTAGTTTGTGGATTGACATTAACTTCTCAATATTTTTACGTAATCGAACGCTTCGAGAGACTGAGCTTTGGATATCGAAACCAGAGAACGACTGGAGAACAACAAGAATGCTTATCTTTTGATAGCGCGTACGATGGGATAGTCTCAGATTGTTTGTGCGTGCCAGAGCTACACAAATATGTTTCATTTTCCGGTACAAACATGCCATGGTTGATATAACATGACGAATGAATTGTGTATCGATGCGATATCCACGGTAGCAATGCCAGCATCCGATCGAAATATTTCTCGAACGAATACATACTGCGGAGATACAACGGTTTATGGGAATCAACCATATAACCGAGACACATGCTCGCCAATGCGATTTAGTGTCCGTTCATGTACTATCTATTCTGTATACTACATGCCGAGTATCACGTGTCCCTCCAGACATAATGCTCCATGCCTTTCAGAAATTGGAAAATAAAATCGAAGTTCAAAAACCAACGGACACTTTGTAATCAATTTTTTTCCTGATGCGCCGAGCAGAGCTCGTTAATCTGTTAAATTTTGAAAGCTATTCATTGGCAAGAGAATCACGGTTCGGAAATGGTGTCGGGCTTGAAATCTGTTTGCAAACTTTTAGGTTCAAGGTCTCCATCGATCTGTAATGGAACGCCCCGTACGTGTAAACGCGCATGCATGACTATGTGCGCGTGTCGAAATATGTATTATTTTTTCCATGAATAAATGGGGATGATGTTGTGACGCATACATGAGTCCATGGGCCCGTGGAAAATGCGTATATGTAGAAGGTCGTATGAGCCTCATACGTCGTATCGTTTTTCCGATAACCTCCGCGAAGGCGCTATTTCATGGCCGCGTTTGTGAAAACTGAGTTGAGGCTGGAGTTGTGCAAGAAATATCTTGACCATCGTCGACGTGCGAACAATGAAACTGCCGTTCGTTTATGCGTATAGTAGCGCGAGTGAATTCATAGATAAAGTAATTAACACAAAGAACAATTAGCGAGTGAGTTTGGAGCGATAAGACACCGAAATGAATATTTTTCTGTTGAGATATTTTCTGGATTTTGTGACATTTTCATAACGCAAAACAGCGTCGAGGAATATTCCCTGGAACAAAGTGCGCGGAAGTTATTTGACTCCCGAAGCACCGGAATCATCTCAGCCGGAGGAAATTGCGTCCCGTCCATGCGTAACGTCTTCAGGATTCATCCCGAGCAGCTATGCGTCGTAAGAGTCGAATGATTTTCCATCCGTTCACGAAGATCCTGATTCTCACTCATGAGAGTGAAAAGTGAACGAGACACCGGTCTCTACTTCAAGATATTTTACATTCAGAGTGACATACTTATTCGAGAGTATGACAACATCTTTTCCGAGGCCGAGACCATTCGTGATTCGCAACAGACAAAATCATCGTTGAATGATTTCCAAGATACCTAATCGATGAGTGATCGCTCCCGAAATCGAATGATCACTCGTCGCTGAACACACAGATTTAAAAAAAAACGCAAAATAACCAATTCATTGGAAAAAAATCAAGTCGATTGGAAAAGTTAAACTAAATTTCTTCATTGCCATAGAAAATTTTGCCTTTTTAAATACTTCAGCGACATATTACTTTATAAATAGTTTCGAATCGTAATTGACTGAAAAGTGGAATTTCATTAAGAGTAAATAAAGTCAAAACTAACTTTTCGATACTTTTGTTGAATGTTTCAACCTGAAATTACGTTTGAATGTTTACATTTATTTCAATCGCAAATTTTTGTTCTAAATTCACTTCCAAATCCTTCTCACCATGGTTGAAATACACGGATGCAGAATTTCTGTGAATATCGTGGAAAAACGGACATCGACAAAGACTACACGCTGTTGTTTGTGATACTCGACACCATTGGAAACCCACTAGATTCATTAGTGCGATTTCGGTAATGGAAGATCTTCGAATCAACTGAACGAACCGAGGGCTGGTCAAAAGAATAACAAGAGATGAGCCAAAACGGTGGTTGAAACAACCTTTTTCCTCCAGGCTACTAATCATGTAAATCCAAGGGGCTTTTTGATCACACGAGATGACAAAATTCCAAAGGATGTTTGTGTGCTCTCTGTGATTTATCAGATGCTTCGAAGAGTAAGTAATCAAGTGAGGTAAATCCTTTGGAGAGAAATGCGAGCAGGTCGAGATTATGGGATATGTGTGAATGTGAAGAATTTGAAAATCCTTCATCACGGTGGAGCTCGACACAGAGATTCGAAATATCGCGTTATCTTCGTGGCCATTACTTCGGAAGGGTTTTATATCCATCAGCGAATGATCACAGGTTTTCAATGAGAAAAAAGTTTATCGATCGTTGGTAATATGAGAAAATCGAGCAGAGCCAATGAGAATGGAACGATAATGAGGTTAGTTCATTGAAAAAAAGTGATAAACTTAATGACGACTGTATTTGAAAGAAACGACAAAAGCTCTTTGAAATTCTATCGAAAGTGAGACCTTTACCCCACGAGAAATAGGAAAGATGATTGAGAGAGAGAGCTTTTGTCCTCAGATGCCATTTCGAGCCGATTTACGCGTGAACTGGACCTCTTTGTTGCCCTTTCCCCATATATACATTGAAGTAGAATAGCACTTATGAGTATTGGATCAGATATTAGATTACAACTTCAGAAACACTCATGTTCATCCACTCGACACTCACTTTCAATTTCCCCCTGTGAAAATCCATTTTCTCTGATATGTCTTCCTCATCCTCCTCTTTTGTCCGCGACTTTTATCTACTCCGCGAAGCAATTAACCCTTAGCTCCTGGATTCACTTCAGACTCTGGGATAAACCATGAAAATACCCTTTGCTGCATATATCTCATGGGATATCGAGTTACCGCGGAGAGTTACGAGTACCAAAATAATTAACAGATCAAAATTTGCATGGTTCAGAAAATCCAATAAAACCCAATTTTTCAGAGTTTTGAAATTCCTCTCGTACTGATCCACGAAAAATCTGGACGGGTTCTGTTTCAACAGACTAAAAGTCATCAATATTATTCGTTGATTATCTAAATTCATAAGGAAATAGTCAACAAAAGCGTGTTTTCGTATTTCGCTGACAAAACGCAGCGAAACATTCATAATGACAAAAAAATGTTGTCCGTCGATCTGTAATTTTAATTGAAGGGATTGAGAAAGAGTAGATAATTCGGTTGTGGTGCTGTGCCATAAAACGAGGATACGGAAAATGAACTCGCTCCACTCGCTCCTCCATCCCCTGCAGCAATGTGGATATTATATGTTTATATGGGTGTGTGTACCACGACCTAGGATGGCTTTGAATAATAGAGTCTCGCTTGCTTGATGTACGCGAGGGTTGCAAGAAACTAGGAAAAAAAAGCAAGTGACGCGATGGGAGGGGTGTGGGTGGAAGGAGGAGATGGGGAGAGGGGATAACTTCACCATGAATAGAGCCTCGAATTCTGGGTCAGAGATGCTTTACGAGATGCAGGCTGCATTTCTTTCTCCTAGTTATTTTCTCGTTTCGTATAAAACTACAGCTCATAGGTATACACTGTAGAAAACTATCATCGTTCAAGATACAATAGAATTCAACAGATGCAAGGAAAGCTGTCAGGAGCTTCGGGCTGCTGTGCAATAATGAACATTCCGTTATAATTTTCTTTTCATTACGACGTGCTCGATCCTATTGTTTTTCCACTGTTCCAACGAACAGGATGAATATTTTCCAGTACTGTCATTTTTTATGTAATTATAATACTTCAAAAACTTGTACAGTGGAAATATGAAATACGAAAGCCTCTAGGGAACATGTCACAGTCAGCAGCAGTCAGTGACTGACATCGTTTAACAAGTACTGCAACGTAACAGACGTTTTTCTTTGCTCCTGATCAGTTTTTGACATTCATTTTTTCACAACTTCAACGAATACAGAAACAACAGATTGTGATTTCGTTGCAGGTAGTATTCGAGAACGATACTCGCAGTGTGTCTTAACTCGACAGAAACTTGAGCCAAGAAACTGAAGTAACCTTCGAGACAGTCTCAAATAGCTGTAAAGTGACTGAGCATACCACGCTCATTTCTTCATAGGAGCCTTGAGGCCCACTGGCTGGAGACAGTGAAAAAATTTCACTTTAAAACTCATTTTCTAGCAAATGTTTTCTCCAACGCTTTTGCTTTTTTCCCAAAAAAGTTATAATCTCGTTTTCTCGTTCTAGTTTTCAATGGATTCGTAACTATAAATAAAGGGAGACTTCGGTTCAGTGGGGAATCGAAAAAATAATATTTTCCACTGGGCTAAATAGTCCAACTGCTCTGATGAATTTGTTCAAATTATAATCGAAAAATATAAAATAGAGAATTTCGTCGAAAACGATTTTTTTCGGTTCGGCGAATTCACCGTTCGGAGGTTAGCGGAGCGAAAAAGTTACTCGTGACGTCAGCCAACGAAACGTTTTTTTTTTTACCCAATCGAACTGGCGTTACAAATTCTGCACTCCGCAATGGCAATTCGTTCTGCCGTCTATATTCGCGGTTGCAGAATTCACACTCAGATAAAAGTCGCGTACACGAAACGGGATCGTATTGTCGTTCGCGAATTCAACAATGGACGCGACAGTACTATGTTAAAAGTTGCCTTATATTCTTCTGGAAAACGTCTACGTGACGAGAACTCCCGATTTTTCACGAATCCTATCTACCACGAAGATCCTCTTTCTCTAAACTTTCAAACACGAACTTGTGCCTCGTGAAATTCGTATTTTACTCCGTTGCAACAAATGTGCTCGCATCCCGAAGCCATTCGCGAACGTGAAACAAAATTTTATACACACTTTTTTCATTTCCAACATATTTTTTGTAATTCAACAGTTTTCCTCGTTCACTTCGTGCTTTTAATTCCCAGCCTCACTCAAATACATACGAATTCCCATCGGGAAATTGCAAAAATTTTCAACGACTATTGGGACTTGTATTTGTTTTTTCTGCGAATCAAATTTTGGATACAAAGTTGGCACGAAGTTTTGGAAAAATTATCTCGATTGTAAACTCGACAATACGCATTGCGAAAGATTAATTCATGAAACATTATTTAAATGTGAAATGACCGCAGTCAAGTGATGACGTAACTTTGGTCATTGCACTGCGAAAGTTGAATGTCGAAGGGCCAATCGGATTATGAAAGAGACTACGATAACATGCATGTAACTGGGTCGGGAAGCAAGAGTTGAACTATTAGCATTTATATGAGCACCAGTCACGTCGAAAATGCCCAAATGCAAATCGCACCCCCATTAAAACTGTGTCACGTAAATCGAGCACATGTTACGTGCAGGTGAACCCGTGATATGGTCTCCACCGACGGACGAGTGATGAACAATATATTTTCGTTCGAATAATCGCCAAAATTTGAAGAAAACTCATTTCAATAAATCGATCAAGCGAATACACATCCCAACTGTTTCTAGTTCAACATCGCATCATGAAAGAGTTTTTTTGCTGGTCCATTACGACGAGTTTTGTCTACACGCAATTCATTTTCATTTTTGGTTCGAAAAAATATTTCGAGAAGGCCCAAAGAGATTTCGAGCCTTTAAAAAGTAAATAGTCAGGCACTCTGTTAAATGGAGAAAAATGCTGGTGTTTTAAATTTTTTGCAAGTGGAAAATAATGCCTTTCATCAACCGAAACGAATATTCCGAATGAATGAACAAAAATTAGTTACGATCAAAGTTTGGTAAAGCCAATTCCGCATTGCTGTTTCAATTATAAACGATTCGATAAAACCGACAGTCTGATCACTAATTTCGATAAAGCATATTTATCAATCCATCAAGAGACGTGAGTTAATAAATGAATATTCGAATGTAAATTGTATACATTTAATCAACGATTCACGGCTCAAGTACTTTGTGCAAACGAATCAATGATTTTGAGTAAAAAATTTGAATTTGAGGTAACATTTATAACAATTGAGCAACACGCGGCGTTATATTCGATAGAATATCCGGATTACGATTATTTGTGAAACTATTGGAGGGATGGGGTCTGTGGTAAGTGGTAATGGAACGTGATCGTTCAATTCGAGGCAAAACCTGCTAATATCTTGAGGGCAAAATGCAACGAATCGTGACGGTTATATAGCAGCTGTTGCTCGGGTTGACCAGCCCCCTAGCGGTGTATCCATTCCAAGTGTGTTCTAACAATTCATTGCAATGAGATATACGAAACCGATGTGCGGGGTGTCCGGACAATGAATCCCTCACAACGAGATAGTTGCGATTTCGGCGAAATTCCCGCGAGAACGTAAACCCACGAACTTTATCTTTAACGAGACATTGACAAAAATTTGTAGACAAACAATCGGTTTCGCGACTTAAAAAGAAATTTGTCGTGGGAATCTTATTGCAACGTTGTTCTTCGCTTCCGGTTTTTCAACCAAAGTGAGCGTAATCGACGATAAATATGCATGAGACGCATCGAAAATTAATCGGTTCCGTTTTGACAAAACTCCCCATGTGCTCGCGGTGTACGGATCTTAGTGATGCGGAACAGATAGCTCTACATATAACAGCAGGACCAGAGAGACGTCCTGCGGACCACAAAACGGACATGATAGGAGCAATGTTATCTCCTCACAGAACCGTTTTCCTGGTGATAGCGGTGCTTGGGATGACGGCGAGGAAAGCACCATTTACATGGCTCACAAATACGTTTTCTCGTTGCTCCTTCTCCGTGGCTAACTCCACTTTCGAGTTACGTCGTGGCGGAATAGCCTGCTTCTCTCTACTGTCTCCTCGACTGGTGAATGTGCTACTTCGATTCAGCCAACAACGATTCTCATAAAATAACCCCATCCCACCGCCCTCAGCGGATTCATCTTGTGCCTCAACTAGCCCAAACTATCGTGAAAACACGTTTCGGAAGGCGCTACACTTCCAACTTTGTGTTGGCTCGATCACGGTGCATGAAGTCCGATGAATCTGGTGTCCGGATTAATCCGAGGTCTTGATTAATTCACAGATTCGTTTTCAGAGCTTCGAGAAAGTGAGGGACGGAAAAAAGATGACGCATTGATCGAGAGTGGACTTCCAAATAGTCATCGATGGAGAATCGACGCGTTGGAATCTCTCGAAACCCGATTCGAATGCCTCCATGTAACCTTGACACTTAAAACCTCAGGGTCGTTGTGTCTCTGCTCGCGATGATTTTGGCTCTCGAGAACGTGTTCTCGATTTTTTTCACGATAGCCTTCAGCGGAAACCAGTTTTCAGAGATCCGCGCAGCTTAACCGCGACGTATACCAAGAAGATTCCTCTTACAACACCGCAATTTTTTCAAGTTCAGTAAAAACTTGAGCCTCATAAATAAAAATGTTATAAATCTCCCATCATTGTCATGGCTCGACCCCTAATGAACCGTGTTTTTTCAACGTTCATATTCTTCATGAAGTGTATAAATTCTTCGTCAACAGGTCGCGGTAAGTTCGGGGTTAACGCCCTTGGGGAATCGCGCGGACACGATACGCCGCACGAAGTTGTCTACCGTATATTTACCAAGTCTGTATACTTATGGACGAAATAATGCCTACCGGGGAAGAACAACCAATGACTAACGTGTATGGTGACCGTATCTACGCCATTTCTGTAATTCTTATTTTAGTTCGCGAGTTTCTCACACTTTGGTTAATAAGGAACAAAAATTAGTCACTGACCTTAAAAATTCATTTCGAAAAAATTCAACAGCGACAGCCTATTGAAGAAAAACGACTCGAACGTCCAAACTTCGTTACTTTATTCAACTTTCACAGAAAATCCAATTTTCTTCATTTCCCACGAAAAAAACGCGATCCAGTTTTCAATCAATCGGGAAAAACGACTTGCAGACTCCGCATAAGATTAATTTCCGTAATTCCGGTGAAGCTCATTCCGGATTAGTCGTGGTTCAAAGAAAGTATCAAAAGCATAATAATGTAAGATAACGAGCTGAAAACGAGCATTTCCATATTTTACTCCGCGAATGTGTCTGTGAGTGCAAAGAAGTACGAGTACGCTGACCGGAGTTCGTGAGACTGCTAGTTCGAGGCAAAGGTCGTCGCATTTCTAATTGCAAACAATGACTGTGAGTGTGCCTCGCGGAAGCTAATTGGGTAATGTTTTACAGTGCGCCACAAGGTATACTTTGGAGTTATGGGATTCGAACTACCAGCTGTGCACTTTAGATAATAATAAGAGTAGTAAAAATAACAACAACAATGATAGAGAATGGCGGGGGGGAGCAGAGGGTTTTTTTTACCGTTCTACCGAAGCATGCAAGTTGCTTCTTGGCTAATAATAACGGCAACGTCTGATGTTTTCCCATCGCCGGGAGGAAAGAAAATAAAAAAAAGAACGTTGTGAAATTAATCGATCCGGAAATTCGTACGACGGTTACAAAGTCTCTGAGACATTATTAATATTTTTTATCAAAGGTCACATGATCGATTAATGCCAATATTTTTATTCAATTATTTGTACGACTTGCCTCGTGCGGAGCAGGATAATATATCGAAAATATTATTGCAGTAACAAATATTGAGTAGCAGTGGTGTCCTGTGATAACTTCGCACTGTGCCCTTTTAAAAAGTATATGAAAAATTTCAACTACGTTTGTACAGGTGAGATGAAACGACCCATCCAAGTTACGGCTGCTGTTGCCGATAGATATTACGCCTGGCCTCGTTTCCCGATACCTTTCACTTCTACTCAACCCCGCACCCTTCGTTTCTCTTCCGTCAACGTCGATAAGTCGACAGTGGAAAAATATTACATTTTGAGGATAAGAAAACCGGATTTTCCGAGCCCGCAGATCTTCAAACGTCAAGCCTGCTGGTGTCGCGATTCATCGAGTAAACATATATATTGATATCTGTGATTCACTACACAAGAGTTTAAATATTGATTCACAGAGATGTTCTCGAGGAACTTTTAACTAGAATGTTGAAAGACTTGGAAATTGGAGAAATCCGAAAAATATTAAATCTGCAAATTGACCAGATTTACTAGAAATGCAAAAGTAAACCGCCAAAGCACACACGTTATTGGAAAAGAAATCCGGTCAATTATTTTCATAACCAACCAGACATTTCAAGTCATTTTCACATTTTCATAAAATAAAATTCAATCCACGAACGTATTCAGCATGATATTCGTATGGAACATTCGGATCAACTACACGGTGTATCTACTTGTGCTTCTTGCTCCATTGACGAAGAAGTTTAAAGTCGTCGAGAGCTGTCGTCAGGCAAAAAACTAGTAGCAACATCGAATCTGCGGTCGAATGAATTACAGAGCGGGAAAGAAAATAATATGGAAACGAGACTTGTCCTGGCTGGTAGACATGCTACCGAAATATGCATAGAGTGAGATGACATCGGGCTGGGGCTCAACTCGCCATATTATGGTCGAGTCGGGGGCCAAGAGTGATAGGGGTGAACGAGAGTGGTAGTAAATGTAGTACATAACCAGTATAGTATACCATGACTTATGTAAGTACATACATTATGTACGACACGCGAACACCTTTGGTATATGACGATGAAAGCAACGGAACGAGTCCAATGGGAGGACATTCGAGTAGCGTGTATAGTACACGCATATATATATATCGAAAGTAACAAACACGAGTGAACGGCGAGGATCTTGAGATTGATAAAACGAGGATCCTTTGCCACAAAGATCGTGTCACGGTTCTCTCTTTGGTCTGCAGCGACGTTCGTCTCATTTTTCGTCTGTATCTTTTTTGTGCGAAGCTCAAAGATAACTTTGTCATTTGTTTTCTTAGATCAGAAGCCTCTGGTCACGTAGAAATCTAATTGAAGTTATCCGTCAAATTATAAGGATACTGGGTCGTGTGGCGTCCATCAACAGGTTCCAAATGCAACGGGTACTTCTGTTCGTGGCGGTAAATTGAAACTCGGCACTAGAATATCAAGGCAGGATGAACGATAATCGATCAGTCGGGCAATAATTCTTCTTTCATCCGAAACAGAAACTGGTTATTAAGGATGCGAAAAAAATGAAACGAAACAATATTTTGTTGAGCTAAAGAGAATGAATTCGCAGGCGATTGCGAGTTAATTCTGAAGTGAGGATTGAGAATAAATCTCAAAGTTCTCCCATCAATCCGTTCACATATTCATTAAAATAAATGGAGCGTTGCAGGAAAACGAACAAACGTGATATTCCGCGTTTCTCATCGATCCCTCGGCACTGAGTGCCTTCGTTCTCTCTCTCCCTCCCCCTGAGGGCTCCTATAAACATGCGCACGGTACTTAACCTCTCGCTAGCAAGTGCTTCAAGTTAATCGTTACGAGAAGTGTTTCTTTATACTGAAGATTTACTATTGTTTCTCGCAGCGAAAAATAATACGGCGGACAAACTCGGGATAGGAATGAGAATCCCTTAGATCGTGGCATCAAAAGATAAAGGGAGGGAGAGACAGAGAGAGCGAGGAGAGGAAAACGTACGTTAAAATACCGGATGTTCGTACCTAATGACTCTCACTAATCGCACGCTACTCCAAGTTGAATCAAGTGGTAATAAGCTGAAAGACCCAATGACTGGCTGTCATTATATAAATTAACCAAAACCATGCTTCCCGCAAAGTGACGTTAAGCCTGATTTTAAAAGAGTATTTAAATATTGGGGTTGCCTAATTGTATGCTCGTTGAATTTTGTGTGACCGAAATATTGTTCAAGTCATATTCATGGATAGTTGACTAACGTTTATCACGAGTACTCTGCAAAAATAAACTCCATAACTGTTGGACTTGTCTCCACTGATGAGATCGATTTTATAAATTGATCCAAACACACAAATAAGAAATTTCCAATTGTCATAGTTACGATTTCATTGTCGTTCAATTTGTTCTTTTGAGAATGCCATCACCGAGGATCTTTTGTTTTCTTGTGGAATTGGAGTCCTTGCAAAATTGGGGGTAAGAACGCGGAAGGAAAAGTTCAACAAAGGTGGCAAAAAATGGCTCAATCTATACGAAGTAAGAATGACACGATAGTCGGATTATAGTTAGGTACAGGTGCGAGATAGAGCAGGCGAAGGGAAGCACGAAAGAAAGACTGTTTCCTGATGTCCAACGATCCGAGGAAATGGGTCAGCCAGTCGTCCTTTATGTCCTCGGTCCATGGAATCTCGGTTGCTCCTTAGAGGCTTACGACCAACAGTCCACCACCACACGAGTAAGCTACCGTCTCACGACATCTTACCAACTTTTGTACGACGTACCAAGTTCATGGGTAGAGAGGATCCAAGGATCAGGGATAAGGTACGTCACAAAAATCGACCAATGCTCTGCTTGTAGTTTTGCAAAATCGCGATCTATAAACTCTGTGCTTTACGGCTCTTTTTTTTTTTTTTTTCAATTCTTCTCAACGATTCCTTATTCCATTTCTATTCATCTTTTGTGCACTCTGACTAGGGTCGGTGTAATTACGTCCACGAAGACTTACATTCAGGCGACGCTATTATATTCGTGGACTCGCCAACTTTCACTCTTACCTCTCGACTCACTGATCCCCTCGTTCCCTTTCCTTTTCCTATCTCCTTCTCCCATTTTCTATTTTATTTTTCATCTCTCTTTTTTCAAGTGTAGACTGAAGTAAAGAATCAAACTGAATGCGCAGCTTTTCGAGTCAAATTATTAGACCCTCTGTGTCAAGTTGGTGCTACTGAGAATCCTCGATAGTCCAGTCAAAACTGAAGGATTATCTCTACACGTTGGAGCAGCATCGAGCACGTAATCGGCTGATGTAACTTTTGGGAATTACTTTTTTTTCCAATTGCGTCGTTTCTTTTTAAGGACCGCAGTGCGAATCGGTTGATAGTCTTGATGGCACTCAGTTGTTACAGCGTCTTCGAACAATTATCAAAGGGATTCTCAGTGCAGAATCGATCACGAGGAGATCGATTTTCTCAATAATATTGAAATAACGAAAAAAAATTGTTTTTCCTAAACTCGTTAATAGATAGAAATGGTCGCGAAAATGAATGAGCCTTTGCGAAAAAATCGATTGAAATTAACAGGTCAGGTAAGGTCAGCGATCAAAAGTTTGGAATTCCCGATTTTTACATTTTTGTTCCGAAATGAGAAATTTTTGGCTTGTAAAGATTTTCACTCAATTAGGCGAATATAAGCAGGTTGTAGAGTAGGTTGAATTGAGCGATGAGGATTTTATGGAAATCGGTACGTCGTGGGGGGTTGGACGATAGAATAGCAGAGTATCTGGGGAGCCTTTTCGAAGGGAATTCAACATTAATACAATGTGTGAGTGGTTTGATATAAATTGAGCTACTAATTCAGAGCACCGCGTGTTCCGAAGAACCGAAACTTTGCCGAAGACTTTTAGCGTGTTTTCGTGTACGTGAGGTGTTGTAAAATTCAATATGATTCGCAGCAGCTAGATACTAGGCTAAGGGAAGGCTAACTTTGCATAAGAAAACTCGTAACCTCATATAATGAGAATTTTTTTTCTCAACTTTCTGGGCAGAGTCACGGATTACTATAAATCGCTTTGGATTCAAAGTTTGAAATTCCATTACAGCGGAGCCTTGTTATAACCATCAGTATCATGACCTTGCCTGCCACTTTATGAATTTTAACGGTAATGCCATCAATTTGCAATTATCCAACGTCGTAAAAGTGAGAGAAAAAAATTTTAATCACTTTCTGGTGAAATTTGAACGCGAGCGATCTTGCAGCCAGACATTCGCGAGAACTGTGCGCATCTGTTGCTCACTTCATTTGTGTATAAAGTAACGAGGCTTTACCGTAATAGCACTAGATTAATTGCGAGCTGACGGCAAGAGCCGTTATCAACACCTTAATTAAAATACCTGTTAAAATTTCAGACGTATTTCTTTTCTCCAGGAGGATTTTTTTAATGGGAAAAAGCGATATGCTCCCGTCCAAGATATAAATAATGGCTGAATCGCTACGATATACCTTTAGACTTGAGGAAGCTTTGATACACAGACTTCTCCATCCTGAGGTGTTATGCGAGCGTCATCCCGGGACGTAGAGGATCGAAAAGATTCCATAGAAAATCGTCTTTGTTGAGAAAGAACTGCAGATTCGTTTCGAACTTTTGTTCGCAATTTTTTAAATATCGAACAATTATTTCAGCAGCAAATATCAGATTTTTTCGACTTTACATAGTCGCAAGGACGTTCATAAATAGGAAGCAAATATAAACAGTTGTTGGTTCTTGTGTTTTTTTTTCTTTTTCGATAAATTTATTGAAATTTTGTTACGGTGGTTCTCGCTTTGAAAAATAAACAAACGATGACTTGAAATTTCCAAACTCAGAGGTCAGGATCGTAATCATGAACTCGAAAAAGTGTCGAGTTAAAAATTTTGAAGCAATCACGTTCAAGGGAAAATGCTTGACTCAAAGAGATAATCGAGGAGAAAAAAATTATCCCATTATTCATCCAACAATTTCAAGTTGAGGTAGAGTGTAGCTCTGTTTCGCAAAAATGCAGAAATGTTGTGTAACAACCGCTGAATATCGTGACTTGCATCACATGAATCATTATGCTCAAATGAAATTTAAGGCATATCTGTCTTCGATCTCTTGACAACTGGTTAAAGTGATGTAGCGAAGTGGATAAGTGGCAGTTTTAAGAACGTCAGTAAAACTGGAGCAAACCTTGAGCCGTGCGCGGTAACGCCGAAATCATTATGTTTGAGAGACAAAAGAAACACAACTCGGTCGAACATTCTGCACGAAGTGGCATAAACTACGACTCCTTAAAACGCAATTTTCTCGTTTCGACGCGCACGATGATTGGCACGATTGTTCTTCGTTTGATTCTATTACTCGGTGCATTGTCGAGTAAAAGTCCTTGCGCTTCAACATGTTGACGAAGCTTCAAGGTAACGACTCGAACAACGAAAGAAGTACGAATTTGTTTTTTTTTTTTATAAACAATGGGACTGACCGTGATCTTGTTGAGAAAATCTCATCATGGACTGCTCGGCGTTAAGTATTTCTTTAATGCGAGATAAAAAAGCTTACCCTGCAGCTTGGCAAAGGAGATGATTGTAGAGCAAAAATCCGGTACTTACCTGAAAGTATTTTCCAAAAATTAGACAGAGGTTCATACGGTTTTGAAGTTTTTTTAAATCCAAAATTAATTGCAGAACTTTGCGTTCACGATTTTTTCGGAAAAGATTTGTGACTCGTATGATTGGAGCTGAATTTTCGAACCGATCGAAAACTGCGAGAGTCGATAATAAACTTCGAACGATTCCAATTTAGGATGCAGAAAGTTGAGCTTCGATATTTATTTCCGTCACTTTCAGCGTCCGGAATATTGGAGGCAAAAAAAAATCGAAAAGATGATTTGATTGGAGGAATTGGCATACTAATACGCGTTTTTGAGAGTCATTGAATATCTTCGTGACATTTTCTTGCTCAAGCCTTCGAGCTATACGAGTAAGATAAATTAGTCAGTTTAATCGACATTACAAGCGAGCGCATCTCAAGATGAACTATTTCTATAGCAACCTCGGTACAAGTCTCGAAGAATCCCAGTCTTGCATGCACTAAACAGTTGGAGCGTGTAATGGGCGATGTAACTTCGTGACTGCTGAAGTAAAAGTACTTTCCCCGTCGAGGTTATGCCAGCATTGCTAATATTATAGACCGTCGAATGAGAACGCGCTTGAAATGGAGTCCTAGGAACTTATCTATCTTATACTTTTACCATGCAGGAAATAATTGGTACTTCGATCTTATCGCTGAATTTAACCTCCAAGAGTTCAGCAGGCATTGGAAAAGATTTTCGAGATGATGAAAAATATGGAAAACGCCAACAAGTTTGTAAAGCTCGAGCGCATTGCGCATTGGTTATTGATAAGAACAGGAAATTTCGACCACTCGAGCGTGTAGCGCCCGCGAGTAATTTACGGAGTAACGCAAACCAAATGGATTCCAGCTATTCGAGTATGTCATCGAAAGTTGATTCAAGGTTAATTTGACGGAAAGCAATCGAGCTGTGACCATGTTATGAAAGAATGATCGAGAATCTGATGATTCTCATTGGCTCGTTGGAATTGGAATTGTCATTGGTCATTCATTAGTTCAGAATAGAAAATTCGTTGCTGAGATCAATCATTTTACATTTTTCCGTTATTTGATTTTTTATGTTCTGTCCCCTTAATACGTAAATAAAAAGTAAATCGTCACATAGTTCTTCAGTGTACCGTTGTTTTTTAATCATAAAAAAAATCTTGTCCCTGTGCGGTTGTCCTAGACTTTCGGTGTAGAGTTTTGTGATTTGAAGGTTACACAGTTGGAGTTTCGTGTTAGACGAGTTATTGAAAAGTGAAGGGAGACATTCAGCTTTCAACGATAACGTGAGATTGATAAATATTGACACTATCCAGCGTATGACCGGCTGGACATCGATTATAATGTATATATCGAGAGAATGCAAGAAAATCTGGACGCAACGTACGAAAGGATGTGAGTGAAACCAGATTCGTAGCTTGGCAACGAGAGTTTGTATTACGAAGTCACGGGTCAGTGTCTTCCGTCAAGGTCTTTTCGCTCGACATCCTGCATGCCGGTAAAACTGCCATGACTGTACGAGAGAAAGAGGGAGAAAGAGAGAGAGAGCGAGCGAGAGAGAGAGAGAGAGAGAGAGAGAGAGAAAGAGAGAGANTGAATAGAAGAGAGAGAGAGAGAGAGAGAGAGAAAGAGAGAGTTGGAAGCTCGTTGTCGCACGGTGGAGTCACGAGCCTGCAACAAGCATCCGTGAGACCGTAAAAACTCCGAAGCGTTTCAATCGTCTCGAATTTTTCATTTTTTTCCGAACCCCTGATTTTCAAAATTTCCCAACAATTCCTCATTTCGTGAGACTCAGAAATGAGGCTGAAGTTAAGCTTGGCACTGAGCTCATTTGGACAAGCGCAAAGTCACTTCAAAATTTCAAATTCGTTTCAATCCTGTTTACAATTGAACGTGAAATAATGTTTACGTATTACTGTCACAAAACGACTTTATCCAGGGTTCTTTCAAAATTTTGTATAAATTTTCTTGAAACCAAAATTAACAGTTTTCTCCTCTGAAGAAACATTTTCTGACGTTTAAAATTTGAGATATTTCATTTCCAATTTTTTATTTTTCCCATCTAAACGCGTGTAAATTGAAGTCGCGTTCCTTTTGTTTTTCTCTTGCAACTTTTAAAGGAAACGTCACTTCAATTTACACGCGATTACATGGCAAAAATAAAAAATAAGAAATTTAATATTTCAAATTTTAAACGTCGGAAAATTTTGCTTCGTAGAAGAAAACTGTTAGTTTTGGTGGCAAGAACGTTGATGCAAAATTTTTAACGAACCCCAAATAAAGTCGTTTCGTGATAGCAACATCTTAATGCTAGCGAAATAATTAGAAGTTAAAATAGAGACGTGTAAATCGTTCGAATTACGTTTTTTTCATTTCCCAATAGTTTAACCTCGTATTTACGCATGTGGGTTTATACACATAGCCAATGTGTAGATTCAACCATTGTTCACCGTATGCCGCATTAGTGTTATTCTCCATTGCTCGCTCGTGCGCCCTATTCATTCCGAACCAGCCAGAGATGAAACTGAGAATTGTGGCGTGAATGATGTAGCGAATTCTGACACAATGGGCAAGAAGAAAGACGACGATGAGTTGTCAGTCCATTATTCACTCATTTTGCTATGCGAACAAGTCAATACGTAAACCCTTAAACGTTAAACAGCAACGCGGAAGTCGATCCTCATAAATCTACACTTAATTCATTCGAGGATAAACAAATCGACCAAATTGGAAAAATAAATATCCATAAATAACGGAATGTAGCAACCGAAATCCCAAATAGCCCATTTCGTTTGAGCGATAATTCAACCTGCTATTGAAACGTCGTAAAAAACACGTTTGATTACTAGTTTCCAATGATTTGAAAATCAATCACGAAGTTATTGCTTTCGATAATACGGACCCCGGAGGCAAGCTTTCCCAAGTAGTTTTCGACTGTTATGAGCAGACGAGGTTACGCGTTATATAGTCCACATGGAGACTCGGAGGATTCTCTTCCTGGGTATATCGCTTCGCCAGCAGGAGCAGAAATCTTTCTCTCTCTTTCTCTCTCTCTCTCTCTCTCTCTCTCTCTTTCTCTCTCTCTAACAAAACTTTATGTAAGATCGATCGTGTGTCCAACGACGCACGACTCTAGGAGCAACTGTCTCAATACATACTGCACAATGTAGCTGGGCGAATGGAACGAGACACGTTATGACCAAAATTACGCTTACGGTCCAATGAAATTTCCATTATGAAGGGGACGCATCCAACGACGTGTTTTACGTACAGAAAGAGGGTGAAGAGAGAGAGAAAAAAGGATGGGGCAGCAGTGTTGAATAATATATATGTCAATTTTTGGTATAGTTGCGGCGTCAAAAATAAAGACCGGAAAAAAATGATGAACGTTCCAAGTTCGACGTCTGATATCTTGGTGTACAATGATACGGGTACATCGGGAACTGGCAGAGAAAAGGTCATGTGGGACAAAATGCAACTCTGAAAGCTGTGCGGTATACGCCATTTCGATTATTAGTGAAAAACTCTTACACATGCTCGCACATACATGTGGGCATGTATATGAATATAGGTGCTCCGGCAATGGCTGTTTGCGTCTGTGCTGCACCTGCGTAGTGCGGGCGAATCTCCTTCATATTGCTCTCGTGACGGTTGGACGCATTTGGGTTAAGGGTAGAGGGAGAAGTAGGTATAGATAGAGAAAGAGAGGGAGAAAGAGCCCACGAACCTTTATCGATCCGCGTGTACGAGTCTCGGTTGACTCGAGATATTCGAAAGATATGGTCCGAAAGACCCAGCGAGGAGAGAAAAGTTGATAAAGAGGGTCGGACAGCGAGAAAAATCGACAAAATTTGACACAACACACAACATACGTTGTCATTCTGTGGACTTGCCGCTGAGAGCATTGATAGAAAGATCAGTTGAATCTTGCCAGGGAAATGTTTACTTGGCAGCAACTGGACAAAGGATCCCCAACAAGAGGAAAGTGGGTTGAGAGGGTAACAAAGAAATCAAGAAATCATATTGAGCTAAGACCAGTCAAACGCGTGAATGATCATGAGGAACACAAAGGAAAAGTTTGCCGATGACTAGACAGACTAATCATGTTATTAAGGTCACGAAAAGACTCTTTTCTGGCAATAATTCACTCTCAATCAATGTGATCAGAGCTTCGACCTCTTACGGAATCAAGGAGATGCGGAAATCGCTTCAGAAAACCGGCATTAATCGGTTCATCAGAACTTGATGCGAGTAACTTCTGGACTCAGCTGCCGACCAATGTCTTCCATTGCTCAGTTAATCGACTTTATAAAACACTCCATTTCTTCCGCGTAAGCATCAGTAGCACAATTTGTCGGGTCAGCAATGGCGATGAATCTGAATAGAAATTTAATGAATGAAGCTGATCCGAGAATTCATCATTCGCTATGACTCCATCCGAGCTGCCTGTTGGATTACAGACATTCCGGACGTCGTCAGAAGCAGCAAAGAACGCAAAAAGCTCTTCCCCTCCGGTGGAAGTGCGAGAGGTTTAATGGAAATGGTGAAAAGGAATATTTCGGGATCCCCGAATAAAGACGATCGAAAAACAGAGGGAGGAAACGTGACCCGAGCAACTGGGAGTCATCAGCCAACACACCAAGTGGAATTGCACGGATGTATTGACATTTCGTTCGAAAGTTATTAGCCAAACCCTCCATCCACTTTACTCCGATGTTTCTCTGTTGGTTCTACGTTGATCCCTATATACCAACCAGGGGTAACCTCGCGAGGTAACGACTAGCATAACCCCACTACATCTGCCTATATATATATCTACATGAATACGTACAAAAGCATATAGAACTCAAATGGACGATAACGAAGAGGATGAAACTTTTGCAGGAGCAGAAGAGCCGTATAACGGTAGGGAACTCGACGATTCGTACAACACGCCGATCTCTGATCGAATGCTAAATGGCCATGAGAATAAGTTCACCGTTTTATGTAGGTGTGGGTCGTGCTATTCAATACGAGCATCTGGATTGGAAAGATAGAGCGAGTAATTTTGGTGCGAGATAGACCATTGAATTCATGAAGAATACAGCGATCACTTGAGACTTTCCAGCTTTTAATTAAGACCATCAATAGTTTTCTTTCTTATACCAAATCATTCGGCATTTTCGTCAAAAGTCTTGAGCACGAGGGAAGAGATTTTTGGAGCCAGATAAAATGTGAAGAACAGAGTGAAATTTGTTAATTCCTTGTTGATCCAACAAATTTATTTTTGTGATGCAAAAATATCAATCATGAGAATAGCGAACAATGCTCATCAAAGTTCTGGCAATGTTACGCTAGGAATATATGATTTTCAGAGATACTCCAGAAAAAAGAATGAACAAGTAGAATGTCAATTATTCTCACGAAGACGACGTTACCGAAGGAAATACCAAAATGAATATTCTGCATAACATGACGCAATAAATGGGCGAAAGAATACGATTGTCTCGCCGCAAACGAAACGCTATTTACCTCCTGCTGGATGTTTCGAAAATGCTGAACTAGATTTGCTCAGAGACCTCTGGATCAGGACGGCGGCTACCTCCAGCCCCTTACCTTCACCACTGAAACTGAAAAATCTATTTCCTTTGCCTATTCGCACACCGGTACTCACGCGCGTAAATACTTTCGAAGCAGCTTCTTGCAGCGTCGATCGTTCGGAGAGGCGAACCGAAGGAAGAGCATGAGTGCACTTGCCCTCGTTATTCTTCCGAGCACATAATCCAGGTCTCTATTCCCTATACCTTATGATCTACTTTGCACTCACATTCGTTGTGTAACAATAGATTCTGTCCTAAGATTGCTATTCAGGAGATCCCCGACTCTGGGTAATGTTTCAGAAGAAATAAAAAATAATTGATAATGAAATTTTGAGCAACGTGGTGGATTGCAAAACGTGTAATGATCGATACTCTCGTCTAGAGGGAAACTGTCAGTTTTCTTTATATCTATATAGAATGTTTACGCGTGATAAATAAGCAAAAACTGAACACACACGCGTGTGTATTTTGTGTGTGTACCTGCTATCCATTAATCCTATCGATCTTCATCAAGTAAAGTGAGAAAATTTAAGCGAGGGATAGCATAAAACGATCAAACTGCGAAGCTGTTACGTCTGGGAGCATTTGTTAGCAAACGCTAGATGCACCATTGGTATATTTTGATACATCCTCACGCTATTTATCGTGTCATTGCTGTTGCACCGTCAATACAATTTCAGAATTGATATTTTTTGTGTAGAGAATTTGCCCCATTTGTAATAGAAACTCTTACAAACTCTGATCAACGCGAATTCTGAAATATTTCGGAAATAAAACACTAAAAGTCCAATGACGAGGCTGGGGCGAGTGTATATATAAATATCGAGTGTTGCCCTTTGTCTTTGGGGAGGGAAATGAATTCTGGGACCTACAATGCATTGATAACGAATTTATTCCTGACTCGAAAAATCTTGAGCTCGACATTTTGAAAAGCTCGCTTCACCGACCGTCCGAAAAGAAATGATTACGAATCGTTCACTTTGAAATATTTGGAATAATCCTTCTAATTGAATTATGAATGAAAAATTTCAACGTGTATCAATATTTTTAGGTTTCATCAAGTCTATCAGAACAATTTATAGAGAAAAGTTGAATTAGTTGTTGAACATTCGATGCAAGGACACTCACATGATAATGATTTGTTGACAAAATGAACATCACGTTATAAATCAGCAAGGACCACATAAATCGTTATGTGCGCAAGTTACAGTCGTGTGACAGATATCCAATAACAAACTGACCTGTATTCTCAGCTGGTGCATTATTACATGCTCGCCAGAATTAGCCCAATCACTTATCGGAATAGTTTGCTCGATATAAATCATAGTGTGACAGGTTTACTTCAAGCGCCTAGTAAATTATCTAGCATGCCAGAAATTGCGTATCGCAGTTTCAGGATTGTTTAATTGGCAATATATATTCAATGGTTATGAATATCGATGCAAAGGAGGAATTGCAATGTATTAAAAAATAATGTGATGGAAAAGTGTCGTTTAAATTATACATGAAAGGTCGTCGGTGTCATTAGCAAAGGTCGAAGGATCATTATCGGAAATTTAACGATCTGGATCACTAATCAGTTCCATTATATAAACGAATGGAAATAATAAGGGAAAGCATATAAAATGTCAACGACGATGGATCAGGTTATGTATTGGAATTTCGAAGTAAATTCATTGTCATGGCTCTTTGAACAAAGTGATCACATAATAATTGCAAGGGCTGAATCGTAAATGAAATTTTTCGTTCACTCGGGCATGATAAGTCCATTTATTCAGCAGCTCGTGATAAACGCTTCGACAATCAGCGACAATTAATTTATCCCTGTGCAACTTGTGAACTCGTGGAGGTCGTCGAGGATTCTAGAGATGTAAAGGGATCGAACTGGGCTCGGGAATGGCGAATCCTTTTGACGGACAATGAAGCGAACATAATGGGAGCTGAACAATCGAATAATAAGCTCCAGTGCGATTCGTACCATTTTCCGAAACTATGGTCATAAAGCTATACGTTGAAAAACAGAGTATATACATTCGTTATTAACGAGCAGACGATTCTACGAAGCAGAGGAACTGAGGGATGGCTTTAGAGCCTCAGTTCTCGCCAACTGTATCCTTTGTTCATTCTTGAACCCTTTCATACCTCTTGTCTGTCGTGGTGCACGCGCATCGTGAACTATTTCTCGTAGAAACCGAAATTAAACTCCAGCGAACATTTCCAGTCCTGCTGGCTGTTCATAAGGCCAAACTATGAACTTTTGAATATTTCCACATATTTTATTTCATCCGACTCAGTTCATGACTTTTTTCAAGTTGTATTCGTGTATTACGGAAAGTTCATTGAGTCATTTGCTCAAAGACAAGCTGTGGAAATGGAGTTTCGAAAGAAAACCCCGTTAATATACAATGAAGTTGGTTCGGGGTCGGAAATAAATTCCAAGCCGAGATCAACTAAAAAACGTATTCCAACTATTTCAGTATTATGTGGAGAATTCTGAAATTTTTGTCTGCAGTAAAATACAGCTGATATTCTCGTAAAAGGATTTTCCCGGAAGAAATGTAAGATCGTAAGAATACAGTGTGTAAATTTTCATGTACATACTTTTTTAAGTGCCTCGCGTAATTCCGCAGTTGTAAAGTTACGGAATGACAGTAAACGAGACTTTTGGAATGTGAGAGAATTCCAAAGTCAGTTGTTGAACACGATAAAGGGACAAACGCGTCGGTTAATTATGCACCTTGACAAAAATTCATTTCCGACATTTATCATTTCGCTATAAAAGTGAAATAGTATTTTATGTCTTGAGGCGAGAAGACGGCGCTTTTACAGAGGCTTTTGGAACATAAAATCGTTTGGCAACGTGCCAATAAGAGTAACACCGAGAGATACACAGTGTGAAATAAGGATTTTCTGGATATTGTTTGTGTCACTCCAATGAAAAGACAGCATTTTATGCTTTGACTCTGTTTCTCACTCAGGGCTTAAAGCAATCAAGTGCCAAGCATAAAAGTCACGCCAACTATTACAATAACACTCTGTATGACAATTTCCGGTGGATGGGAGAACAGGAGGATAGAAACGGAAGATAGTTTGGTTCCATACGTGCATACTTAATCGTCGTCCGCCTGACTCATTCTCACTCAACAGAAGGTCGACGAACTCAGGACCCTTTTCACGCTTATTTGTTCCTGCCCCCTCTCCCGCGCTAACATTTTAGTCGTTCCGGTGTCGCCCCTGGTATCGAAAGTACTTCAATTTTTTTTTATACCAACTACAACGAATGGATATTCCTCAAAATTCTTGGCTAAGATAAAATCTTTGGTTAAGAACAAATCGAACTCACGCGTCCCAGATTCTGATGTTTTTGCTGATATTCCCATAAGGTCTAAACATTTCCTGACTATTGGGAGCTGGTAAATGCCAAATTCGATATCACTACGTTTGCTCTCTCGAAAGGACAGAAATTAGTCGTTTGGATTAAATAAATCGCGAGACAGCAGACTGACGCGGTAAAAATAAAAATCCAACTTCCTATTCACTGCAAATCCAATCGGTCGATTTCTATGTCTGGGTAGGAGTTTGAATCATTTTGGTCGTATGAATTATTGGTAGTCGAGAAAAAAGTGGGAGTTCGAGGAAGAAAATAAATGGAAAAATTATAAATTTGAATCGCCGGATCGAGAAATATAAATTAATTGCGAAAATAAAACGAACATTTCCGTAACAATTCGAACCATTTATTCGATTATCTGTAAGTCATTCAAAAAAGAATATAAAACAATCGGAAAGGCATTACGTGCTAAGAGACACGAGTATTGAATCCACAGTGGGAATTCCAACTCGAAGTTCTCGATGTCGAGAACGGCTAGACAGAGCGACGAATTACTTATTGACCTGTGATGTTCGTCCCGTTAGAAGTGAAGGCCGTTCGACCACATGTGGAATTTATTAGCAAACATAATTTCGACTCGAGAAAAAATTAACTGACCTTCGAGTAACGTCGAGGTAGAATTTGACGACAGAGAATTAAAGACGGATGAGCAGAGTGCAATAACGATAAATATTGATATGTAGAAAAAGCTAAGAAACAGGATTGTGACTTGAAATGTAAAGAATTCAGTTTTCTGATGTAATTCATGAACAATCGTCCTATGAGCGTAGTACGAGGCAGTTTTTTTTATTTCTATTATCGCAAGAAGTGAAAAAGAACACATGGAGATCTCTTTCATATTCACGATGCAAAAAAAAAATCCATTTCGCTCTACATTAGTCGGATTAAGAATTCAGAGACTGTTGAGCGTTTATAAATTGGTAAAGAACACGACGTAGCTGTACTGGATGAGTCTGATGAAAATGAATTCCCTTTGACAAAGCGTGGAAACATTATTGCGAAGCAGAATTGTTCTAATTAGGAACATCTCAAAGTTAAACTCCGGGAATACGATAGTTACTGTCCCCTTATAAAAAGTTGGTAGTAACGATATATCTCGAACGTTATTGTTGTCGTTTTATTCGTGCTGTGATTGGTCGGTTCGGTTTCGAGTCCCGCNCGCATACACGAATCGTACGAAATTGGTATAGCACCCGATGAAAACTTTTTCAATGATAAAAGTGATCCTATAGGCAAAAGGTTAATTGCTCATTAAGGAGCGTCTCACCGAGTCTTCATAAAAAATTGCCCAACAGATCATAATGTTGGTCGTACCCGCTAATGGTTCAACATAATTCCGGAAAAAATGAATGTAGAAACGTAATTCGATCGGTAAAACGTCAGATTACCCATCGTTGAAAAAAATCTTCCCCTCTTTTACACACGAGAATGCATTCCCGAAGAAACTCAATGATAAAGAACCTGGAGGGTTTGCCATTTAGAAATTGTGTCAACAGTATCATTTTTTAGCACAACGTCAAACCAGATCGTACCTCCGACCCTTCTGTGTAATCGTGAAATCACCCTCTTTCATTTTTCAAGCGTCTCGAGCCTTGAAGGGGACTAAGGGGTTGAAGCATTAGTTCTGAGGACCAATCCTCTTTGCAGCAATAAGAGTTGGGACGATGGGCTTAAAATATTTTTATCGATTTATTCCGGTGAAATGTTCAACGATTCTTACAACCCTCATCCACTTGTAAAGCATGGAACATTTGTTTCAAGGTGTGTACGTAAAGCCCACCTGCGTGCCCATCCTTTTTTCTTTCTCCCCATCTCAGAGAATGAGAATGATCTTGACCGAAGATCGTCGAGATTTATAACAGTGAGAGCTAGCTGGTGGTCGGGAGGGTAATATTACACTCCGGGGAGGTATTTCAAGGTTTACCGAAATTTAAACCTGGGCGAATGCTCAACGTGCTTACTCGAGCTTTTAAATCCCCCAAGAGCTGAAACTTTTGCCGTCTAAGAAAAGCAACGAGATCGAAGGTGTGGTTCGGTTAGCAACCCATCACCGGAATTCACTATAAGACCCTATCGTTCAAAAAGAGATGGAAGTGTATCGGGTAAGTAGGATCGAGCGTTTTTTTCTGGAAGAGCTAAACGTCGTGGACCGTTCGGTCTGGCAGATTTCCGTGGAAACACACGAGAGAGTCGAGTTTTAAACTCGAGGAGACGAAAGCGAGGGCATGAGAGGCTTCTTCCCATCTCTCAACGTACAGATCCATCACGAAAGTTGGGAATACATGGCAAAATAACGGTTTGGGAAGTACGAAAGGGATGTAGCAAAAAAAAAAAGAATTCATGCCAAGGACATAGTGCAGGGAAGAATAATGTATAAGAAGACATGGTGGAAAGATATCCAAGACATCCGGAATCCTCCTGGTTGAGGGACCAGATGATGGGGAGAGGCGATCCACAAGTGTTCGAAAAAGTTTTCACCGAATCTCTAGATAGGGCAATTTTTCGTGTGGTTCATAGAAGAGAATGACAGCTAAAACTCTGTGACCATTTCCCTCGTAACTTAAGATACGAGACAAGTTCCAGAAAAGCAGTTTCAAACAGGCAGGAACAGCAGCGATCGAATTATTCACCAGAGTAGTTTTGAAGTGACTAGAAAGAAAGCTTTTGACAAGTTTAGGAGCTGACTTTTCCATCTACTCAGAGTGAAGATGAAAGTGCTATTGCCAAGTTCGACTTCATGTCTTACAGCGAGCGAGTGGAGAAAAGTGTAAGAAGCTGATGGCTTTGCCAGGACTTCGGACATACTTGCTAATTCTGTAGTTCGCGACAGGAATCGATTCACCAATTATTGCGATCGAGTATCTCTATGCAATGAGCTCGAGGCAATTCGTTGAGAACGAGCAGCACTAGTCTGTTTTTTCATTTTTTTATTAGTTGATGCAAAAAATACACTGGCAAAGTGTCGATCGTTGTGGATTAGAAAAATTCAATGCAAATTTTAAAACAATACGAAAAATAAACGTTGAATCCGTCTCTCTGAGATTGTTTGACATGAGCGAGAAAGGAACGTGAACAAACGACTATATTAATAAGTAATATGTGCACTTTTCAATATATCTAAACTATACCGATGAGAGAGAGTGGTAGCGAGCGTGTAACAAGGCAAATTGAATTCCAGTGGAGCAGACATTTCCGAGTCTCATCCATTACCCTAGCGCGACAGTTGGGTGCCCCTGATGCTCGTTCGAAATGGCATTGTATAGCACATTGAGGAGTATTTGCAGTACATAAATATACACCGATTTAGGTGTTCACATGTGTACAGGGGCATAGGATAGAATGCCTTATGTACGTGCGGAAAGCGGAACAGCTAGCCACATGGGATGAACTTTTCCTCTCGATGCGGTGGGCTGTGGTGGGTTCGGCCCACCCACGGAAAACGGTACGTGGACATGAATACGTACACACGTGTACGAGTCAGTACATATGACTATAGGGGAATTTTCTTCTATACATAGAAGGCTATATGGTGTAGCGCCTTGTACCATCTAGGTAAGATCCAACCGTTTGTCGTAACTTTACGTGCCTCGCGATACGTGGTGGTGCTGGTGCACCAAGCAAAAGCAAGTTCCTGGAATGTAATTAGAGCGGTAATATCGCGAGGCTCGTACGTACCCTCAGTACATGCAACGCAATAAAGATAATTCGGTTAATTCGCGGCGTGGTCTTATGGTTGCGATTCCACACAGTCAACTATGGCTCTGGACATAAGCGGCTACCAAAAGCGGTGGACCCTTTTAACGCTATGAAACTTGATGCTGTTGGGTTGCGTACCTGCACGCGATACAAAATAAGCCGTACAAAGTTCAGCCTTCTAACTTCATCAGAGCGAGCTCCGAACTTCTAAACTCATATTTTTCATTCACTTTGACAACAACATATTGATGCATCAGCTTTTACAGCTTTTCATCGTGGAATATCGTATCCGATGCTAGTATAAATTTAATTTCACCTCTGGACGTTAACGCCATCGTTTACATTTAATGTAAATTGCGTAACGATCCTCTATTTCGCGATTGATTTTCCTGGAAAATACAACAACGGAAATGAGTTTTCCAATGACGGTTCGTTCGTTGTTAACAAATGTAATCTCCTTCAATTATAATTTGATTGAAGCGCTAATGGCTAATGAAATTTGATTCATCACCCAAATCACTAAGAGATTTTCGATCAATTATCAATTATTTCCGCTATGGATCATGAGACAAATGTTGGTATTTTATCGCTACGGATTATGCGACTGATACTACACGAGGGATTATTTTTACACCCAGCAATCATTGCGTAATCGATACATTTTCTTTACACCCTCCGATACGGTCTTTTCCTTTTTTTTTTTTGCCTTTCGAGATTCATTCAATCATTTAGTCGTTTCCGAATGATCTACTGCACACGAAATGTTAGTTTATATGAATTCGTAACCAACTTTTCAACGCATGCAGTTTACGCTGCTGAAGTTTGCATCGTTTGAATGCAAAGAATTTCTTTTTTTTTCTTGAGCAGAGCGTATGATTTTTATTTTTAATATTCAATTAGGACAATGAAACGATCTTTTTTTTAGGACAAGAACATAAAATCGATACGGAAATTGTCATTGTTTTTTAAATCGAACAAACAATGAAAAGAAAAAGTATTTTTCGTTGGACCCCCCCAACGTTACGAACTTTAGTGTCATTAAAATTTGATTACGAATTACTCATTCATACTGTTCCTATTATGCGAAAAATAAATCCCTTCTTATAGCCATGACACAGATGTGCTATGGGCTTATCGATCAACCCAATTTCGTTGACCACATGTGGTCATATTCATCAAGATATATAAATGGATACGTGTATGCAGGATATTATTACCGTCACTGTAAACCAAACAGAAACATATTGCAGATACGCGTTGCCATTATCACACCTTGGTCTGATGCAATATTTAGAAAGCGAATCCGTCAGTCAAGTTTGATGTTTTATTACATTACATGCTACTCTGCTACTATACACGATAACTTTGTAACCGAGTTTTAGAAGCGCCGCAGATGTGACAGAAGTGCATTATTATGCGGGGCGTTTGCCCATGAATCCATGAAATGCATGTCATTGTTTTCGAGGAACGGATCTGCGTAGGAATGAGTTCATAGGAAACTCGAAATATTGAAGAAACGATACAAAATCGGAGCAATCGCTAATTTCGATTAATTCGGCGACACTGTCAATGAAATAAAAATTTTCTATCAATTTTGAGCTGGAACTCACTCTTTCAGTATCTCAACTGCTCCCAACGGCAAACAGGCGAGTAAAAACTCTTTGAAATAAGATCACACTTCAATGATCAAGCAAACTGCGTAAAGTTACCCACGTCTCGGCATATACTGGCGGCTCGGAGGTCCAGCTGGAATAATACTGTCAAGCAACTGCATATGCCAACTGGACCTCTTCCGGGTGTGATTTTTGTAGCAACGAAATACGAACCAGCAGCATGATTCAAATTTGAGAATAGCGTACATTGTATTCGAGCAACCCGTTCGACGGAGCATGATATAGTGCAGAAGCTTTTCATCAATCGAGCTGGGGATGCTTGAAAAAAACCGATAATTGAATCTGCCTTGCTCGGACATGCATTCGTTGCTTGTCCAATCATTTTACTGGAATTGTCGTCTCTAATGGTAAAATTTCTAATAGACCCGATGCTTAAATGAAAATCCTTCCAATCCCCATAGGAAATAGTTTGAATGCATCGGATATTGTAACAGATTTTCTTTTTCAGCTTTTATTACGCTCGAAAATCGATTAACCGTCGTAAAATATTACCAAGCTGTGCTTTCGCATTGATGAGTCTTTTCCGCATCCATGACGTGGTCAAAAATACAAAAAAAAACTTGATCCATTCGGGTGATCTAATAATTCGCCAATATGACTGTCAAATACGTCGTGATAATGGGACAATCTTTCCCTTCGCTTTTTACACATTTTATAAGAGACTCAATAAAGTGTAATTACCGCAGTTAATCCATAAAATAAAGTCTTGTTTTTTTAGTCCAATTTTTCACAAGCGACAGTTTACGACCTCGGCAATCTTCGAGCAAGCCTATTCGCGTGGTTTTCGGAGGTATATTTCAAAGCCAACGAGTTAACTATTTCCAGGGGCTCTCCGTCGTGTGGCTAACGAGGCATAATGATAAGCATTTACGTGAGATACGAGTGCTCACGTCAGGTTCCTACGAATCAACGCGGGTAGGGTGTGTTTTGCGAGATCGTTGGCATCGACCGGTCTTGACTATACGAGTCAACCTAATACTCATCACTCGCAAAAGCTGACTCTCCTACCATGCACAAAGTAATATTGAATGTGCGTCATTCCCATGCTCATAATTTCGTGGTCACGAACAATCTATGGCCAAAACTTTGTGGATGACGTTGATAGACGTTCGAAATTGGAATAACGATTGTTTCTTATTTCAATTCGACTTGCTTATTAATGTTTTAACGTTCATCATTCAAGTTTTAAAATCCATCAAATTTTTGGACCACACGATATTCAAATTCACATTCCCTTTGATTCTGATGATCCCAAATAGGAGGAGACGTACGCCTGCTCGTGATTTAGAAGCATTTACCCAAGCACCCACCGTCAAAGTGCTTGTTACACATAATAGGGGGCTGCAACTGACGCCAAGTAATCCTCACGTTTCGTGATGGTTTACATGACCACTCGCGAAAAGCCTAAAGTGGTGTTCGAAATCTATAGTACGTCCCAAAGTTCGATAGAGTAGTAACTACGAATACAAGACCATCCCTCGTAAAGATCGTTCCGAAACGATCTTTTTTTCAGGATTCAAAAACGGAAGCGATACGAAATGTGTAATTATTTTTTCAATTAAACAAACAATGAAGAAAACAGTATTTCTCGTTGCACTCCAACGTGGCGATCTCGACGTGACTCGTGGGTCATTCCGATTCAGAGCTTATTTCCGATTCTCGATGTTTTCGACAAAAGTTTTCAGTAAATGATGTTCCTAGATTTTTTCTCGGAAGTTTATAGAATCCTTGCTCAGACTTAATTTTTTCTCGATGTTTTTCGAGCTCTCCACCATAACGATTGACGCGGATATTCGAGCTGAAAAAATCAACGAGGCTGCCCTTGCATTAGTTCGTTTCATAGAGACGAAATTTCGATACGTTTGCTTATTTGCCATCTCGACGTTATAGTGAATGCAAAAAAGTCACAGAGGCTGTTTCAGTTTGACTAGAGCCAGTAAAGTTGCAGAGGTGTTTTTAACGTGGGTAGACGGCGGCGAAATAGCCGACGTAGTGGACTGGAAAGAGTGTGTTTATTCGTGTGAGCACGTCTGTGTTTATTTGTGTTTGTTTATACCGGATGCATTTAAACCAGGTATGTTTGATGATGCACTAACGTATTGAGCAGTTGATTCAAAGACGTTTATTCACCAGAACGTCTGGAACGTATATTTCAGGAGGTGACAAACGCGCACACTGAAGCCCAGTTTACTATTCTGCGCGACTTTATTTTCCAAGGCGAAAGAGTCAACGATTATCTGCTCCAGAGCTGGGATACAAAAAAATATGAAGATTGGGTGTGTGTTTCCCTTAGAAGGATCCCGAGATCAAAATCTTTCGAAAGCCGAGTCTAAAAATGAGAACGAACTAAATGGTAAATTAAAAAAAGAATAATAACTAATAAACGTATAGCAAGCAACGAACGACCGAGGGCTTTTCGTCAACCGATGTTCACTCGTTCGTTCACTCGATTCGCTTGAATCTGGAAGCCAGAACGAATTATGTATAATTAATAAATTAATTTTCTTGTGAGTTTTTGTGTTTTCTGCTTAGCGATCCGACCAACCGATCGTCACACGTGCGTTTTTCGCGTTACCACTTAAGTCTAGTAATGGAAACTCGCTTCTGGTATAGCAGACGTATTGGACGAAGAAAAATAAATGGCCTTGGGTCTCATTCTCTCTCGCTCTCTTTTATGCACTCGATCAATGTCTCAAAGAACTTGTATCCAACGGTACTCACACCTGAGATACACGTTGTGGAAGTTTGGATCGTTGGAATGCAATGAAATTCCATGTTTTTTTTTAGCAGATTTCAAGATTTCCATTCAATATTTAAGCAGAACCATAAAACCGATTGTTTTCTTAAATTCCGTTTGTTGTTGAAATTGAACAAATTATAAGTAGGAAAAGCATTTTTTGTTGGACTCTAACGCTGCGAACTTCAGTGTCATTGAGATTTATGTTATGCTTTCTACAAAATTTATGGAAAATTCATTCAAAAGTTAAACGTAAAAATTAATTCATATTTTCACAAAAAATCGACATTTTTTGTGACACTGAAAAGAAATAAATTGTTTCTCTACTAGTTATTCCACGTAATTTCAACATCGTTTTTCAGATTTCGTTTCTTCACAGTGAAAATCTTTTCGATGCATTTTGTTCGAGTCAACCATCAATCATATTTTTTTCTATTTAGAGAAGATGGCCATACTTCGTTGAAAAAATATCAGAAACAAACGAAGAAACATGGCCACGATATTCAACATGTAAAGTCAGCAGCACGCCCCTGTATTTTCTCCCGGTGAATCTATTAATCTTTCTCGTTATAACAGGTATTCTCTCCAAGCACACGATTCCTTTTTTCCCGAAGGATTGAAAAAAGCCACACAAAAAAAACATCATTGCATTCAGCTGTTTCCTTAAATGAGCCTGGCAACGGACGGAAAAAACGATGAAGTCATTCGTCGTCATGTGGCAAAGAGGCAAAAAGTCCTCGAAGGCTAATCAAGACGTTGCGAGCATAAGAGGATTTCTATTTAGACTTAACGATCGCGATTGCTAAAACTTTCTGTCTCTGTATGAAAATGCAGCATTAATTCTCATGCATAGTTTTCCAGGATTTAATGAGCACACGAAACGTCGGACCTATTTTCGTAATCGACTGTGATGAAATCCTCTGTCATGATTATTGCTCACTCCAGGATAATATAATTTCGGTAAATTCCTATTTGACACTTGCAGTCTAGACTGCTCATAAATAAACCTTGTTAAATTTATTTATGAAGATTGTGAGATATCCCATTTTCGGTTTGTTTCAATCCAAGATTTTTCCATTATTGATCACAATAAAATATTCCTTTCGAAATTGAACCTTTATCCAGGAAGTATAAATTATTTGCAACGTAATAAAGCTCAAAGACTCGATATCCATTGAATCGTTTTTTTAATTTTCATTTCGAGAAAAAGTTGATTCCTTTTTTCACAAATTTTTAAACGCGTAAATCGAATATAAATTTGAATGAAATATTAGCCACGGAGGAGAGATCATTTTTGAAGGAAATGTTGGCAAGATTATCGTATGCATTGGAATTCTGATGTTGAAGAAATAATTGATCGATTTGAGGAAAAGATCTTTGGGTTTTTCAAACTTGCATCTGTACTTGAGCGCTTTTGTCTCGCCATCCAAAAACGATAAGACGAAAGGACAAAGACAGAAAGAAAGTGGCGAAGATATAGAAAGAAAGGAATTTTGTGTACTCGCGTAGGTGGAACGAATTTTTTTTCATGGCCGTCTATGGCAAGGAGTACTTTATATTGCTATACTCGAGTCTGGAAAGAAGGAAGGTTTCTTGGAGGAGGCATGAATGCTGGCCAGAGTCTCAAACCTCCAGGCTGTCAAACTCCTTCTCCTCAACCTCCGCTTTTTTGTGTCTTTTTCTTTTTCGTCCTTTCTCCGCTCTTCTTTTAGGGAACAGCTCACAAGCAGCCCAGACAAATCGGTTGCAAAGTCTCTCTCACCTACATAGAATCACAGATATGTAGCATCGAAGTAGCCACGTAAGACGTGCAAACCGGTTTTCCACGGATAACTTTTATAATGAGATTCCTCAACCGTCTCTCCCTCTCAATCTTTCTTCCTTTCTCCCTTTTCTCTTTCTACCGAGAGCAAAAACGAAGAAAGAGTGAAACGTTGGAGAGACCTGAGAAAAGAGTGGAAAGCGAGACGGACAAAGCGAGAGTAACAGAGTGAAAAGTAATGTACAAGATGGAAGTTGAAGTCGAACGACGAGCAAGAACAGGAAAGAGTGAACCAACCAACTAGCTATTCACTATCTTAACAGCAATACCAGCTCCATTGGTTTTCAATCACTCATGAAAGAAATATTCAATATTTCAACATTTCACAAGTTCATTCGTCAATCGAACATTTACAGCCGTAATTTAATATCATTTTCTCTTTTCGTCGCAAGGAAACTCAAACGATATTTAATTTTTCGAATTATTTTACGTTCTTCTGATTTTTTCGTTTGGCAAAGGATCGATCGCTTTTTTACGCGGAAAGTTATGGCGATCTCTCAAAAAATATTTCCGCAGGAGGTTCTACGTATTTTCATTGACCAATGAATAGAAAATGTTGGACGCTGCCCTCCTTTGGCTACTATAATTATACGTACGAAATTATTTACCAGTTGGACCAACGAATCAACGTTCGTATTCAGACGAATGAATAAATTGAAATTTCTCTGCCATCCTTCATCCTTCTAAGTGCTGAATGTTATCTGAAGGGTGCGTGTGTATGCGGGACAGTAATATATGCGATGCTGAAGTTTGCATCATTAGAACGCAACGGAAATTTGTGTTTTTTCTGCAGCAGAGCTCATCATTAAAATTCAATTTTTATCAGGGCAACATCACGAAGAACCACGCCATGATTCTAAAAATTGAATAAATGATAAAAACATTGTCAGTTGAACCAAATCTCTTGACGAATTCTCACGAGAATTCAGAGCTCTTGACGATGTTAAAGTTCGCATCGTTGGAATGCAATGAAAACTGATTAATGTCAATAACGAAGCACAAATTTTTCAGACAATATTTGCCATTGTATTCTTCGCCATTTAAAAACTGAATTTACTTTCCAAAAATTGGGACGAGTGTATCAATAAACAAAATAATAAATAAATCATTTATTTTGCGTTGAATAACAACGATGCAATCTTCGGGATCTTAGCTCTCGTCATCTACAAAGAATAATAAGAAACTGTATTTAATCCGACAAATATATTTACAGTGATCGATCGGCCAATCGCTTGCGAATGAACCTGACACTTGGTCTATTATGTTGATTACTCTTTCTGTTGTTTCCTCTTTAAATTGATTCAGCAGTTCGTGTCGATTTGCCTAGACGTAGGATTGCCCGAGCATTGCAACGAGTGAGGTCCCAAGTCGCGTCATTCGACGCGTCAGCGAGGAACATTAATAAGGATAATCGATTCTGATAACGTCTTGTTGAGCAGCAGACATTTGTGACATGGCTGCGTCTATTGGACGAGAAACACGTCGAATTCGAGTTGAAAAAAAAAGATTTCAATGAAAATAAATGAAAGATCGTGATCGACACAATAACAACACAAATTTCTGCATTGCAAGGCCAAGCAGTGTGAAGAATGGAACATTTCCTCGGTAACTAGCTCCGAGTGGGATTAGTACCTGGTTCGGTGACCACACTGAGCCGTTCACCATCTCGCGTATTTCTCCATCAGAGAGAACCAATTTTTTTCCAACTATTGATTGTGTCAACAGACTAAAATTACACGACGAACACTCTAAACCTTTGAGGAGAAGCGTTACAAAAGTGCATTAGACGTCTTTTGCTACAGCCAAAATTCTATAATGGAGAGGTCTCTCGGAAACTGGAAAAATAATTCATGTGAGGACGAAGTGTTCAGCAAAGTGGAGAAAGCCATTTCGAATCCATATTTTACGAGATTAAACAAAAAAAAAACTTTTAATCGGATTTGTTCGAACATTGACAACAAAAAACGTGAAAATTTGATTCGCTACTTTATTTTATTCCGATCGATATTGCTATATTAATGAATAGTTGGAAAAAATGTTGTAAATGTATATGGAAGGCAAACAAATAATAATAATAATAATAATAATAATAATAATATTATCGACAATGACAACAATAATAATAATAATGATAATGATAGCGATTTGATTATTATAACGATTAATAGCAACGGGAAAAATGAAAGATGGAATACCTATATGAGAATATTATTGGGGAAAATTGCAGTGATAAATTGGCTGAATATGGCATTTTCATATACAGGGGTTCACGGAAATCCTTTCATACTCAGCGTTATTTCACCGAAGCTGTTTTATGTTCAAAGTTATCGCTGGCACGGAACAAGCAATAAACAGACCGCGACGGGTAAACCACATGGTCATATTCACTGGTGAACTGAGACAGGAGGGAAGGATTGCACTGACATTTTGAAAAAGAGTTTCCAAAGAGTACAAAATACATGGGCAAATATGCGTCTCGATGGTGGATTAGAAATAAAAAGTAAATTTTTTATTGCTCGATAATCCTTGCGTGCCTGCTGATTGAGGATTCGAGAACAAAGAGATGAATTTGAAGTTTTGTGCCTCGTGTAAAAGTCTTTTTTTTCCATGACTTCGATAAAAAATTCAACGTGCGATTTTACGAGAAAGAAAATTTATCGGTATTTTTTGTATTGGCGAATGCGAAGAATGCTTAGGAAACTCACCCAAAACAAAACGTTAAATCCAAAGATCACATATTTGAGACAACAGCTAACTTCACTCGTATCCCTTCGGTACTTCCTCGCTGGCATGGTTGCAACACATTTATGTGCCCTTTTTTAGTTACGATTTTCGCGCGTTCCTTTACATACGCGCACATGTACACGTACGAGAGGAGGAAAACACGAGAGATAGAACATGAATGTTACGAGTGATGAGCAACGATTAGTTTTAACAATGGAACATCCGTGGGTGCACGTACGCGTCATGGATCACGAATCCCGTGAAAAAAACGGTATGTGGGTTGCTCGTTTGGAGAATGAAGAAAAATCTCAGCACAACTAAAATGAATTTTCATGAATTTGACGTATTCATTTCGACTGAGGAATTCAAATGGCAAAAACGTCTATTCGCGTCGATCGTTATGGCAGTAGTCGTGTATGTTTCTTAAACTACTTTATTTCACGTTTTGTTCGATCAGCTGATCACAACTATGCACCTTGGGACAATAACGACTACTGCCATTGTCACGTCACGACGGCACACTGCCTAGCGCCGTATAAACGAAACTGCCGAGCTAGTACCAGAGGCAACTCGTACCTCGAGTCGTTTCTCCCCTCCATCGCTCCAGCTCACCACCCTCCGGCCTCCACTGTTCGAAGCGACCTTACTACTATTCCTCTCTTGCTCGCACTCGCTCGCTCCATTTCCCTCGCTCCCTTCCTCCCTTTCTCTCTTTCTACTGCCCCTTCTTCTCACTATCTCTCGTTCCGTTTCTCCTCCATCCGTAATTTCCCATCTCTGTCTTTCTCTCCCTCTGCTTGCCCCTTGCTTCTGTTTTTCGCCTCTTCCTCTCTCTCTCTCTCTCTCTCTCACTCGTTATTTTATCGTCTTCTACCTCCCAGTGTTTTGCAATGTTGTCCCTTTATTTTGTTTCCACTCTGTATCTCTATATTTCCCTCCTACTTCGTCCCTCGCCCCATATTTTGATATAATTTCCATTTTTTTGTTCAGACTTCTTCCCTTACTCTTGCATTTTCTTTTCGTCTTTCTTTTTTCTCTCCTTTCTCTTTGTGTTCTTTTGATCTCTTTCTCGATCCGTTTAGACCGCATGCCCCTTTCGTCCAGCACTTTTGCCATTCCTTCTCTTTCCCCAACGCCTCTCTCGACCATTCCAAAACACGTCGTCCTTTTCTCAAGCAATCTATACTCGTCTCTCAGTTGCTCTTTCCTTCCATACGTAAACCGATCACAAGTTCACCCTACAGCTTCAACAGTTTTCTCTCTGCAGCAGCAGCAGCCTTCGCTCTACTCTGTCTCATCCACGATCATCCTCGACCAATCCCGAATGCAACCTTCCCTCTTGCTTTATGACCGAACATTTACCCCTCCATTTCACCCACTCGTTGCACCCTAACGTGTTTTCAACCCTCGCGCCTTTGCACGATCGTCCACCCTCGAGAAAATATGGCCTTTTTGCATCGAAGGTAATTTTCTTTTCTCATCAGTATTAATAATAATGTTGAAACATTTTTTTCCTATGAAACGATTGTCCCCAAAAATAATGTCGTTTCATTCATTAAAAATAATAAAATTTAAACAACTTTTTCAGAAAGTGAAGGATTTTTCAAAAGACTAAGATTTTCGTAAAATTCGGAAACTTTTAAAATTGAAACCGAAAATTGAAGCGGAAGTTAGAGCGATTGGACTTTTTTTTGAAAATTTCAAAATGTCGTAAAATAGATGTTTCGGGGCATTTTGAGCATTTTGAAAACTGAAAAAGAAATCTCACCCCCACATAGCTGCCTCTGTGAGGAAGCAAAAATTGACTAGAACGTCGCCAATCGAAGTTTTGTCAAAATAATTAAATCGTTGACGTTCATGTTTGAATATTGCGACGAAGTTACGTCAATAAATCCGTGCGCGTATTGCAACATTTTTGTGGATTGACGTCAACATCTGAGCAAACGAAAAAACTTAATCAATTGAACTGCAATGCTATTCAAGTGTATCTCTTGTCCAATTACTCTTTCACATTTTTTTCGTCAGCAGTTTTCATGATAATTTGACGTGTATTTAATTAAACGTCAAAAAAACCAGCATCTTCTCGTATGGAAGAGTGCGGCTCGCGCTACGCTTTTTTTTTGATAGGTACTTGACGTCGAGCCGCTGCCGCGTCTTTCGATTCGTAAAGTATCGAATATAATTCGCAAATAGTATCCATCAGCAAATATTTATTTCCTCCTTCAACTTATTGAAATTCGGTCACCGTAGGAGTGATGATTTAATTCAATGAAAGAGTGAATTTCGTAAGACATAGTTCAATGTGTTTACAATGATGGAATTAATTCTTCATGAATATTTTTATCTATACTTTGCCACCAACGATGCGAGGTCGGCGGTGGCCAAAAGCTTGTGCAATATAGAGGAAATCTTTTTGGAACTAAGCGGTTTATCGTTTTTTTTCCGAAGACAAGTTGAAAAAGATGAGGTAACGATTAAAATATTGGAAATATCGAATCATCGAAATAAATGAATGTATTTGTTACTCACAGCGTTGCGATTCTATCAGAAAAAAACTTAATGTACTTTCGTCAATGATTGGAACAATAAAGACCACATTTTTGGAACGTAAACAACTCTACCAGAATGTTTACTCCGCAACACAAAAAATACCACCGTATAACAATTCTACACGCGGAGGAAAAGTTCAAATTTAGATAAAAATCACCATCTCATAAGAATTTAGTCAGGGGGACGCCTTGGACCATCAGAATCACAAAAAAGTGCGACAAAAAATGTACCGACACAACAAAACAACTCTCTCGCTCTCTCTCAAAAACAGATATATTGCAACCATTTATCATTCTACGCCTGCACCCAGCTTCATGCCATAGGCAGCGCCATCTATCGGATATTTCTCGAAGCTCGAAGCCACAGATGATTCCGGTGCAGTTTATATCGTTTTATTGAATTTAAACTATCAACTGAAGATGGCATTCGCGAGTTTACCTGCTGACGGTATGCAATTCGTAATTTGCGATAGGAAAACATTATGGGGTCCTAGCGTTACGTCTGAATTAATTCGTTGTTCGCGGGAAAGCGAGTTATTTACGTAACACGTGAATAAAGAATTTGCAATTCTGGGAAATTTATCCCAATTATTTTCGCCTCTTTCGCACGAATAAACAAGAAGACACACCACCGACGAATGATTGCCGAGCTATTCATCGTAAATGAAAAAATCCGTTCGATAAATACATAAAACGCATATTCCAAGAATAAATATGTTTTTTCAAACAGTAGAAATCGCCGAATCATGTAAAATGGTATACCGTACATCGCGTACTTGGCAACCCCCATCAAAAAAAAAAGTTAAATCGTTATTGCATCCTCAGAGAGTAATTTGGCAATTCGTTTTTGTGAACATTTGAACATCACTGGAAGATTTGAATGCAATACCGTATATTACTGAACGGCCACCCAAAGATTTCAAAAAATAAAACATCGATATTTGAACTGGAGGGAGAAGCTCCTCACACAGCCTTCTACACAGTTTCTGTCATCAGCGATCGCAGCGACAGAAGAGACCATACGACGACGTTTTGGTCTCATCTTATGTACATTTATTTCCCAAAGACCTTTTTTTTCAAAGTCGGGTTTTAAAAGTTTGCAAACAACAATCAATCACGATGGCGAGTGAAGGTCCAAAACAATCAGAACTGGATTGGATCCAATTAAGAACCGATATGGATGGTCTCATGCCTGAGACAACGTGGGACAAAGGCGTTCGCAAGTTCAAGGAAAATCCTTTCATACCAGTCGGTGGGCATAACCTCAAAACATCATTACAAACGTCGTAGAGAACTTTTCGTTTAAAAATAAATTTCGCTCCCGTCAATTCCTCTACAGATATCCAATTTGATTACCTTCAGTGCCAATATTTTGCAATTGCATTCACAACGTTAGATTCCGCTAAATTGCGTACCAGACAAATAAAAACTAGCAGCATATCGGAGCTGCTCAATTATGGAAATTACGATCAAGGCTGCAGATTATAATGCGATCCCCAAGAAATTATCGTGCGATGTTTTCATGTGAATACGAAAAAAAAATGAAAAGGTTATTGACTTTTTTTTTAGGTGGAAGAATCGAGTTGTTTTTTTAGCAAATAAAATTTTATTAACGCTTCGAGTACAAACCAGGTCGTTTAGATTTTCTTTCTCGTCAGAAAATAAATTTAGGGCCAGAAAATATGGATAATTCACCACAAAAAACGTCTCTACAAAAAAAAAACAAAAAATACATATTTACCGGAATACAACGATTTAAAAAACGCCATGGGTCAGATTGACCCGACGTGCATTTATAGGATGTACAGTCGAACGGTCAAAGCAATGAATAGCAGGTTCATCTTTGCCAACCAATATTCCATTGAATAGATGCCATCGATGGTTTGCATTTCCTGAGGGCATGAAAAAAAAATTTATTCCTGAGTTTCAAAAACTTTGAACGGTTCTGATTTTTCCAGCAGATTTCATTCGCAAAGTTCAGGAAAATTGATGGAATGTTTGCAGAACAAGACGGCAAATGAATTCTGGATATTGTCATAAAAAGAGCATTTCAATGTGAATTTCAAACAGTTATGCACTGAGAGAGCGATTGTCGCGTCTGTAGTAGGGTCTCATTATGAGCTGAACACTCGGAGGATTTTCTTTTCTACAATCAAAGTTCTCCCTGTTAAAAAACGAAAAATACTTTTTCCTTTTTAGNCATATTTACCGGAATACAACGATTTAAAAAACGCCTTGGGTCAGATTGACCCGACTAGCACTTATAGGATGTAGGCTGTCGAACGGTCAAAGCAATGAATAGCAGGTCCAGCTTGGCCAACCAATATTCCATTGAATAGATGCCATCGATGGTTTGCATTTCCTGAGGGCATGAAAAAAAAAAATTTATTCTTGAGCTTAAAAAACTTTGAACGGTTCTGATTTTTCCAGCAGATTTCATTCGCAAAGTTCAGTAAAATTGATGGAATGTTTGCAGAACAAGACGGCAAATGAATTCTGGATATTGTCATAAAAAGAGCATTTCAATGTGAATTTCAAACAGTTATGCACTGAGAGAGCGATTGTCGCGTCTGTAGTAGGGTCTCATTATGAGCTGAACACTCGGAGGATTTTCTTTTCTACAATCAAAGTTCTCCCTGTTAAAAAACGAAAAATACTTTTTCCTTTTTAGTGTCGGTTCAATTTACACACAAACATTGTCAAATTTCGTATCGATTTTGCGTTTGAATCCAAAGGAATGAACGTTTTATTGTTCTGATTAAATATCGAATAGGAATCACGAAGCTTTGCCAAAGAAAAATCAAAATTTCGTTGTATTTCAACAATGCAAAGATCAGCATCGTTCAAAAATGTCCCAACTAACTCACGTTTCCTACAGGGATCCATTTCGAACGTGGATCTAGAACTTTTACAAAGATTTTGTTCAAACATTGGAAGAACATTTGCCAAAGATTTGGATACAATCCGCCAGCATTATTGTCAACACTTTGTATTTTAATATTTGTATTTTCATTTTTCCCCAACGATGCAAGTTTCAACAGGATGGCGCAGTCCGTCGTACGATTTTCCAATGGTAATATTTATTTGCAGGTTGTGCAGCAACAGTGTCTGCACTAAGTTACGGAATTTGGAGTTTTCTGCACGGCCGTTCGCAGATGTCACAGTACATGATGCGAGCCCGTGTGATTGCTCAAGGAGCAACCATTGTAGCCGTTGTAGTCAGCTTGAGTGGGGCTTTGCCAAATAAGAAGTAATTTTATTGCGTGAATAATAAATTAACTAGTACAACAAATTTATCTCGGCCAAGAAAAGTTATGAAACAATAATGACTCGTTTATTACTTTGGAAAAATTACGATTCACTCGGTAAGACGAAATCCCTGTAACTCACACATTTCACTCAAAATTCATGCATCTGAGGTTCGTCGTTAACGGCAAACGCCATAATTGTTAAAGAAAACGTGTTACCGTACCGGGTCCATCGATCTGGTGTGAATTATCGATAATTAGTTTGGCCCTCGTAGTTTTTCGGGAATCATGAATAAAATTCATCGTCCGATTTCCAAACTTGTCAAAATCATTGCTCATTTGCGCCGAAAGAGAATATCGCAAAAACAATTTTAAAAAAACACTATGAGATGGACGAAGCTTTTCTCATGTCGCGTCATTTCTGCTTCAACGTGTTGATAAAATCGTGTGACCATCGATGTGATACTGGAGAACTTGTAAAATATTGAACGAACGAAAATACGAGCGAAGAATAGATGAATAAAATAAAAACAATGTATAAATACTCTGCGTTTAATAAACATACATGAATGATACTGTTGATGCAATGACATTGTTAAATCTTATCGTTTTTCTCTTATTTCTAATTTCTAGAAAAATGGCAATTATCGTAATAACAACAATAATAATAATAATAATATGTATATATATGTATATAATATATTTCGATTATAATTAGAATGTTTATACACGCTGTATGCTATTTTTCTCTTTATAAATAACATTGCCATTGAATAATAAACATTTATCCGAACATTCCGATTCGGTGTTTCCTACAAAAATGAAAAAGAGCAAAACTTCTCATATGGATTGACGAATAAACATGTTCGAAAATGTTTGTTCTAACATTAACATGAAATCACTAGTTGGAAGAACGAAAAAAAAAGGTAATTAGACGATCACCGATTACGAGGGAAGTTGAGAATTGCTGATGCAGATAATTTAGTCACTTCCTCGATCATTTCAGCGATTTATTTCGCAGAAAGATTATTGATCAACGAGAAAAAAAAAACGAAAAATTGATTCCGGACAAAAATTCCGAAATACTTGTTCGACATCAAGTATTTTTTTCCATAATTTTGTCTTGATAAGCAGGTTTGATTATAATTAGCACTAAGGTCTCGTTGGGAAGATTAGACTCTTCAAAGGACACTCAATCGCTACAGTGGGCTCGTTACTCGTCGGAAAGTATGATTTTTTCATTTGAAAAATAATTTATTCAACGGTTTAGTCAATTACTCTATGCAAGTGATTCGCGGTATTGACAGATTCGGGGAAACGTATTTATGCAGCTACGATTTTCTTGCATGACCTAAAAAAAAAGAATGTGACGTTGATAATTTTGATTCATGCTTCTGTCCAAGACTCGCAATCTTCGGAGGGATTTTGGGCAGAGTTTTGTTTGTTTTTTCTTAAAACCATCGATAGTACCGCAGCGTCACTGCCTTAAAAATAATTGATAACGCTAAAAAGAATCCTATTCTTTTTCTAAGTCACGAGCCCATGTTTCTTGTAGATGCTACGGTTACTTCGGAGAGACAGTTGGAATATCTATTGTACACGCGCAACGTTCTCGGACGCTTGACGCAAATAAACATCATTTATTCGTGCCAAGCATTGCAACAAAAAGAGAAAAAAAAAGAAGTGAAGAATCTTCGGCAAACTAATTCGAGAACTAAAAAAAAACGTAGTTTAGTATTATTCGTACGTGGGATGATATTCCCTCTGCATTTTCACGGCAAATATGGCGACAAAAAGTGTTGCCAACTTTCAGCTCTACACTTTCATTTTCAGTCTTGATAAAAATGCTCATGTATTTGGATCGGTGAAATCGTTTGACTCGTCGATTGCAGCTGTCCATTTTTTGATTGCTCCTCGTAAATGTCGTCGCTGTGCATCCAACGCACTTTACGATCCGAATGGCAATTTTTTGAGTTACGAGCTCCCATCCACGTTGATCTTGTGTCGTGTACATTCTCGATTTCGCTGCCGGAATAACTCGAATATCCTCTCGTGACTCCTCAAGAAAATAGACGACGATGGCGAATCTTTCAATCATTCTTTTAATCGTGAGCTTTTGATGAAAATGGCCAGTGCGACTTTAACGTGCTAGCACTTAATTTTCTCGAGCCGCTCGTACTCAATGAACGCGAACGTAAACTCGGCGGACTGTTGTTCGAACTGCAGCTGCTCAAACTCGTACTTGGTGTCAGACCAAAGATTTCTTGCACCGTCGGTCTTGATGTCGGATAATCTGATTGTACCGACTCTGAAAAATGAAAAATAAATCTCGATTAAAACTCCAAGAATTTATTCTTGTATTTTAAAATTTTTCATTCTATTCTAATTCGTTAAACAAATCAGGGCGAATTTTTTAGGACAATTATGTTTTGGAAATTCTTCGGAGGAACACTCTCGAGACACTCTTCCAAAAAAATCGATTTTCCAATCAGCTTTGACGTTTTTCTAGTTCTAATTACGATTCCACAACAAAAAGTTCATCAAAATCTTGATCTAAGGAATTTCTGTGCTGTGTCGATGTTAAATGTTGATGCTTGTTAATCTAAATGCATTTACCAATGAGTGGCGTCTCGTCGTACAAAGATCCTTGTCTTTTGTTGCTGATGAACGAGTTTCGTGCACTCTCGATGCAAGGAACCTCTTGAATGGATTCTGCAGCGTGTTTCCATCGACTGTGATCCTTGGCATGGGATATTAATTGTCTGAGCCACTTTTGCGCCTCTTCGATCGAGTCTAGCCGAATTGTTGTCGTCGTTTCTGAACCACTCACGTTGTTTATGATTCGCAGCTCTTTCGCCGAGGATTTCGACTGTTGTATGGCCGTTTCCTGGTTTTTAAAATTTCGTTATCATTAGAAAACTGAGACCAACAACAATCTTTACGTTTTCACAGAATTCTTTGAAATTAAATTAATTCTTGGGATGTTTTTTTGAAGGTAAAAATTGAAACATTGAAAATACGTAATCCAACAGATTCCAGGCGTGAAGGCTGAATCGATCAATGACTGAATGAGAAATTTGACGAAAAAATAGCAGAATCTTGAGAATAATGCAACAAACTTTTGGAAACTCGATAAACTTACTTTGTTTATGGGAACATTGTGAATCGGTGGCTGATCCTCGTCCGCCAGTTTTCGAGATTCCCAGCTTTGTACAGTGAAGCCTTGCAGCCGTGCCCAACAGTTTCGATCGTTCAGATTGACATTTCCGGCGCAAACTTCTTTCGTAACGCATTCGGGCTGGGCCGCTAATCGGCAACAAAAGTGCCCGAAGAGTGGCAAAGCATGATGCTTGTTTTCTGCGCAGAATAAAAAACGACATTTTTTTTTGTTTTCTTCAATCTCCACCGGACACGCGGTTTATCGTTGTACAATTCATGAGTCTTCGATAACTTACCTAAATTGTTGATAACCAAATCGTGGGTGTGAATATTCTCGTCTGTGTCATCGAGAGTCAGTTTGGCGGATGCCATCAGCTCGAAGTGTGGACCACTGAAAAGAAAAAAAAACATGGAAATATTATTTACAGGATGAAAAAGAAATTCATCAGGGGTATAAATGTAATTTCGAGTCAACGTAATTTTGGTCCGTGGAAAATGCTCAATGTTCAGACTGATTTTTCTTCAATTTCTATGCAAAAGTTACAAATTTCCATCACAGTGAATAATCATTGCCTGCAAAGCCATTAACTGATGGAGAACAACGCGAAACTTGAGGCCATAATTCACGTAAGAGAAGGAGGAATAAATTTTTCTTTGACTTACAGTTTTCCTGAGTTCAGTTCATCCCGAAGAGAAGCAGCCAATTTTTTTCCAACGGTCTTTGAGATGGAGGAATGAATAGTTCGTTTTATTCTTCTTGGAGTACTCGCGATACTGAGATCCTCTTGAAGTATGTGGCTGTATATCTCGAGGGTGAGTTCAAATTCGGCCGGAACGTTATTGCTGGAAAATGAAGGGTTCGTTATATTTTTGGCTTCACAAAAGCGAGCGAAGAAAATGATGTTTGTGTGGAAAAATTGAAATAATCAACTCACAAGAGCAAGACATCCGGAAAACTTATGTCTGTGAGCGCCCGATCGACTGGACACAGGAGTGCTGTATCGTGAATCTCGGTGCCAATGCGAGCCAGACAAAAAACTGCGAATCGACGATAATCACCGCGATTTTTAAAGTGATCGGAATCCCTCCACATCAAAGGAATCCGAAGCTCCGATAAGGACACTCGGGCAGTGCTACCGGGCAAACTGCAAAACAAAATGAATTTTAAAAAACTTTTTTTTTCATGGGACAAAAAACCGTGAAGCATTTCGAATTGATTCGAAACTTTTCAACTGGTTCCGTGCTTCACTAACGTCTTGACGACATTGGACCAACAAAAATCGTGCACGGAGAGATTTAAAAACGAAAAATTACCGTAACAGGATATAAACAGGTCATGGCCCTAAAAAAAAAATCAATTTTACTGAGCAGGATGTAAATTTCTCCTGCAGAAAATAAAATATTCCATTTTAATAAAAAATCACATTTCGCAAGTAAAAATCGACTAGTTTCCAATTTCATCCTGTTTCTATCCTGTCACGGTGCTCTTTATTTTTTATTCTCTCAGCCGTCTCAGCGTGACAGTAAGCAAAGTCAAAATTATTTTCTATAAAAAATTACGACGTAACAACATTGAGGAATGTATTTGCTTTCTCACGAGTGCGAAAATATTGATAATCCTCTAATTTAGTGTGGAACGAATGAAACACGGTAATAAAAAAGTAAATATTAATCAATTATGATTAATTAACTGCTTCGCACTGTGCGATTTAGTGTTGAATTTGTTTCATAGTTATTATTGTTGAGTTCGATACAACGATGGAATAATTTAGAAGTATAAAAAATTTTAATCACGAAAGATTCACAGAAAACATTGAGGTGTGGAATTTTCTTGAGTTACGTGATGCTTGATGATTCGTTGGTAAGAAACTAGATTCTCACCTGGACTTATTGACAGGTTCCTTCTTGCGTCTCTGCAATTCAGCCATATACGCTGACATTCGTTCATTGGAAGTGAGCAAAGCTCTAGCGGCTTCGAGGCTTTGGGCTCGATGACGTGCAGCAGCCAACAACCTGGCCGATCCTTCGCGCATCTTGATTTCGACTTCGATCTTTTGCTCGAGATCGTACTCCTGTAATCACAATGAAGAAACGACAAAATATTAATAACCGGCACGATAACCGAAATAAATCATTTCAAGAACCAACATTAATCAACGCATGATATTTGTTCATCTAGAGGAAATTTTCACAGCTGACTGAAAATCTTTCCGCTCACCGTGTTGCGATCGAGTAAATTTTTGAGAAATCGCATTTTTTATTTCGTTAAAATTCTTCGAGTATCGGACTGGGTGATATATTGACGACAGGAAAACACAGAGTAGTTAGAGTCGCACGTATTCGTCGAAAAATAAAAAATAAGCGAGTCATAAAACAAATTCAGATTGTCACGTACTCTGCGACTATGGAATGTATTTACTTATAACCGAAGTATTGATATTCCTTTTTTTCAACCGTTGATATTTATGTAATTTGCTTGATGAGGAATTTATTGTTCCCGAACGTCTGAGTATTTGCTCGAGTTCTCACGAGCAACTGCGAAAGTTCACGTCCATTATGAAAGGAGGCGCAGAGTGCAGAGCACCTAGCTTCCGTGGACAATATTCCATGAGCCCGTGTGTGTGCGTGTGTGTGTATCTTATTCGACAAAGTGCTAAGAGAGGCATAAATTCGCCTGAGCAAGTGCGAAACTTCTCTCGTATGCCGGCGGCTTAAACGCGACTCTCTGCTTTTTCACGTTTCACACGATTGCCGGCAGTATGGTTGATTCAATTAATACTTTTACTTATTAAACACCGACGCATGGCGTATATTCAAAAGTGCAATTATCAGCATATCCTATGCCTAGCCGTGTCAGAAATCACTTGAGCCAACAATGCAATTTGTTTTTCAAGTTCATTGGCGTATGCAAAAAGTTTCTCGTGACAACTGTTTCGCGCTCAGCGGACTCGTTTTGCTCATTTTTATGCATTAATAATTACGATGAAAAATATTATTTTTAGGATTTTTCGTTTGAGAGTAAATTTTCTTGGCTACATTTTTCGAACAGATCATCTCGACGAGTCCAAAGTTTGCGAAAGATTAGACAAAGTCAAATATGCGATGGCGATAGTAATGTTTGAGTTGTTAATTCTCCGTTTGTGTTGCCAACGGAAACAATAATTGGAACTCTACGAAAATCATAAGATACGACCGACTAACGCGATTCTATTGTTTATATCTCGACTAAAACGTGGAAATTGTTCATGGATCGTGGAAATGAATGAAATGGTTGGAAAAAGCGTAACTTAATGATTTGCGGTGTTTTGATGATATTAAACAAATTTATTTGGTCATTATCGTGATATTCCTCGAAAATATCAAATGAGCGATGAATCTTTATTTCGACCGAGAACTAATTTTCCACCTTTACCCCAACTGGGTGATTATTTCAAGGCCGTATCCAGCAATTTTTCATAATTTCGAATCGCCCGAATGAAATTTAAAAAGGAGTGTTCGCGTGGGCGTACGAATGGTTGTCCGGTGCAACGATATGATCGCTTGAGACTGGCGACTTGGTTGCAGTCTGGCAAACTCTGTAGAGTGCATCAGAGCTGCAAGAGTTCATGCAGTCGCGCACCAGAGTGAAGGAAAACCGTGAGTCTCTTATTGCACTCGACCATGGTTTTCAAGCACGTGACGTGCGCTAACTATAAATTACTGTCAACGTGTTGACCCAATGCAAATGAACTACAAACGCGTTATTCTTGCAACCCACACCACACAATCATAACGAAGTTAATTCATTGTTAATTTATTGAAATAATTCAACGTCTTGAAACTTCTTTTCGTCCATTTCAACGAAAAAATCACTATGGACGTTAAAAATTTTTCACGAATTCAAACTATTCGCCTTATATTTTCGAACTTTTGGTCAGTGTCTCTTCGAGTAGCAAAAAAAAAACGATGATTGGCTTTTTTCTTCAATGCCTGAAGTAATAATTCAGCATTTTCGTGAAACGTAATTCGAATCCACATTTGGTTTCATTGAGGAAAAGAAAACGATCATGAACGCGAAAAGAAACTCGTTAACGAACGGAGTGGAATGAGAAATGCTTTTGCAGGATGAATCTACGGACAAACTTCTTTTTGTATTGGATATTCCTTCAACGCACTTACCAATAAATATTATCATTCAATTACGGTATTTTCCTAAGCTGACCATCAGACAGAATGTTTTTTTTTTCTTTCAAGTTGTTTGAGATCTTTCTTCACATGCCGAAGGGGAAATGGTTGTGGGTCTCGATTCGAATATTCGATTGGAATTCAGCCCGACCAACGATGCGACATCCTGCGGGTATTGTAGCGAGCATATAAATTGACATCGAATCGTTGAAATGGAAGATGATGATCGGACAATTTGTCCCCGTTTGAACAAAGAGCCCGGAGGACTTCCGGGAATGTTGACACATCCGAACGAACCTTTATTCACTTTTGATGACGATTATGAATCAATTAAACGATTGCATGCACGTTCCCCCGACGATGAAATTCAATCAGGGAGTTATTTTGTGCGTAACTAAAAACTGTTTTCATGTCACCAGTTGGGAATTTGAAGAAAAAAAAACGCGTGATTAACGCCTACGGCGAAAATCCTTTCCAATAATCCAACTTGGTCAAAAAAATTGATAAAAACTCTGAATACGAGTGCGAACGATATAAAATAAGCCAAGTGCCACGTTGAAGCAAAATTTCCAGAAAATATTTTTGGAATGAGGAAATCTGTTTCATAGCCAAAAGATAAACCAGCCGTTTTTCCTTCTCCACTCAAACATTCGAGTCCGCCAAAGTGTAAATTGCGGTGCTGCACACTTCTTTGCACGGATCACGCTCTGGCTGTGCTCGTCTTGCACCGCGTTAAGTTTATTCTAATTCAAGGAGTTCGTCGACCCCTTGGACTTTGCAACATTTTAATGTTCGTGATAAAATTAATGACACATTTTGATCGAATAAACTTTTTCTAATGTTGGCAGCGAATCTTTTTGTAAGGTGGAAATTTTCATAATATATTATTAGGGAATTTCCACTCACGTTCGATGAATATTTGACCATTTTCCGACATGGTCAATTTTTTTTATACGTCAAATTTTTCGTTTGCCATAAAATCTTGTGAAATTTTTCTAGCTTTAGAAATAAATTTTCTGGTTTTTTTTTTCTGAATTTCGTTGAATTTTTTTGAAAAAAAAACGCTTCAAACTGTGAAATTCAAAATTTACAATTATTCGTATTTGAATTTAACGAGTAACGACCGTGGCACGAACGGATAAATCTCTATTTAATTATAAATCGTTGAGAGAGAAAAAATAGTAAACGTGATGCTTGGAGAAATACAGTTGAAGAAACAGAGGGAAGGCAAAATTAATTGCATTGGATGTGAGTAAACATTGGCACGATACAAGAATCATTCGAACAATGTGAGAAATTCCGTAGTCCATGGCAATCTGAGACCTTCATGCGTTGTACTATAAATACTAAAGTTTCTCGAGTGGTGGCACAGGCCCCTTGGGATGCGGGAGAACGAATGGAAAACGTGAAATTAGCGCGGTTTTGCATTGTGCGCTCTGTTCGTTCCTCCGTCAACTTTGAAACTCGCTAGGTCACACACGTATATTCAAAGTACACTGAGAATCTTCCAGTCTGTGAGCATGTGGAGAAATGCGCGAGTATGAGTGAATCTGTGGGCTGCAAAGTCAACGAAGAGAGAGAACAGTTCGCGAGTCTGCACTCTATTTGGACGACGACAGAGGGCAGCGACCCTGAAAGGGAAACCCCCGGTTCGTTGCAAAAAAAGAAGACCTGCCATTTGCCTTTTCCTTTGACGGGTCCGGATAATCAAGGAGTTTTTGCAAATACAAAAAAAAAAAGAAATATGCATGATATCGTGCATCAAAAGAAAGTCTGCAGCGTATTTTCTTTGACGACTTTAAAGAGTTGTAGAATTTTGCGAAATATGCACGACAATCGATGCGGAATGTACGAGGAAAGAGAAAAGCTGTCAAAGGAGTTACGACTCCGACGGTACGGAGGATTATGCAATTTTTCAGTCCACAGTCCCAAAAGGTAATACTCAACGGCTACGCGTTTCGTTTTATTTTAAAAGCTCGAGAAGCTGCAACGGTTTTCAGAAATCGTTGTCAATAATGTGCCAAAAAAAAAGATTTAAAAATTTTGAAAATGCAGCGTTCAAGAACTGTTTCTAATCAACTCAGAGAATGGGAAACGTTTTCTCTGCAGAATTGAACGCTAAAAGTGATGCGAATTCAAACAACGAGAAGATGTAAAAAAAAGCTATTTGCTGATGTATAGTGTAGTTTGAATGTGTGTACAAGTTCGAACGTTTCGAGAGTTATGATTTATTGTCAATGGAAGCAAAGCTAAGGCATTGAATGATTACGCGATTGATCGAAGCGTTCGAGTCAATTATACGCGTCGAGAGTGCAGACGCTGGGATAAAATATGGGCGACGCTTGATCGAATGGCAATAAAAACGTGGAGACGATTGAAGAGACTTTTAATCAGATCGAGACACCAGGAAATCTCTCGGTTAAAGAATCGCGTAAAAACAGAAGAAATCCGATTAAAAAAAAATAAAAATCGACTGTAGCGAGACGCCGAAAAAATTGATTAATTTCCAATTGCTAAGCAACCAATTCTGACGCGAGAAAAAAACGCAAAATTTCATTGTATCCTTAAGATTGAAAACTTTTGCTGACAAAGAACATTCTCAAAACATCTCCGGCGAATTCTCTCGGTACTGGTGTCTCTCCCATGTGATCAGATCGAGTCGAAACCAAGCAAAATTCGTGGGTCCTTTCTATTTACGGAAACGATGCGGAGTTTGTTGAGCCTCCGAGGAGAGCTGAGATCGTCGAGCGTTTTTGGCCACGCATCATCAAAAAAAAAAAACAAACCGAAGCCAAAAGACACTCGTGGACCACGGCCAATTGGGGTGAAAATTATTTCCGTGTCTCTTAGAAACGCAGAAGGAGGATTGCATTCCTGCATTACTCGATGCGCATTTTAGACTTGATAACAAAACGAACATGAATTCGTGCATTTCGCAGACCTGATTTCATAAGCGGCTCATAATTTTTCATGCAACTATTCAATTTCATGCAGTGGCTCGTCGAATGAAAATAATCACTGCCGATTTGCTGCTTTAATTCTAAAATACCCCAATACGATTTCTCACATTTTTTTTATCAACAAATATTTTCAGGCTTTAGGTCGTAATGGTCCAAAAAAAACAAATGAATCTCAAAATATACCGCGGCGATAATATCGTCGCTCCCAAATGCGACGGTATATTTCGTGACCGATGCTCATCACGAATTAATAACTTATAACTATGAAAATATATGTATTTTCTGTCGTCGTAATCGTGGGCCATTAGAATATTTGCTTTAAGCGATACGACGAATCAATATTACTCCGTCAATGTCAAATCGTTTTTACCTTTTTCGAAGGCTTCGACAAGATCAAGGTTGACGTCATCATGATTCCCACGTTTTTGAAAACCGTGTAACAAAATTACGACACCAAAACCAAATACTTGATGAAACGTTCGCGTCTCGAAACTTTTCACAGGGATGAAAATTGTCACGGAAAATCACAGAGGGTTCGTACTTTGCGGGTGCTCCCGATGTTTGCACTCGACTGACTGATGATCTATCTGTGTGGTCAGGCGTCAAAATTGACCGGGATTTTCACTTGTGGGAAATGGCAACCCATCGGCGTAATGAGAGGGGAAGGGGAAAGATTTGACCAGTCGTGGCAACTTCGAGGACAAAGGGCCGTTTTGTGGATACTCCTGTCGGGAAATTCGGGGGCTGGCCGCTACGGTAACGGCACTGCGGCAAATTAATTTTCAATTGGATTGTGCGATGTTCGAGTTCCCTATCTTTCCCACGAATTCTTTCAAAATAATCGAATAAAATTTTTTTTAAATAATCGAAAAGATATATCGATGGAGTCAGAGACTTTCGTGGGTTTCTGTTGTTTACACATTTTTATTTTAGATCCTGCAGTGATCCAATAAACTCATTTTCCTATATCTCTTTGCAATGAGTCGAAGAATTTATCTAATTTGGTGATTGCTCATTAGCCAAGCTTCACATCGTGCTCTGCAGTTACATAACTTGAAGATTTTTATTTCAGTAAAGAACTTTTCGTTAAGGAAGCATCTTTAGTCCGAAAATAACGAGGGTCAGTTCACCCTTTTCCGTTATTTTTCGAAAATCAATGAATAGCGACGTATATTTCGAATGGTTTTTCAAATTTTCCGCGTCAAGAAAAACCGGCACAAAAATTCACAAGACCTTCTGATGAGAACGATGCTTTGCGGGCCTAGACTGAACTGAAGTTCTCGAGGGGGTTGTTCGTGGGGTAGCCATTCACCTAGAGGAGGGGGGTGGTCTTGTCGGTGACTGCGTGTTGAACGTCATTCTACGTCGGAGGGGTGAGCATGGACTGGCGCCGTCGGATATCGACCCATTACGCATCCCCCACAAGCTTAACGCGAGCGTTCCAAGAGTGTGTGTTCCTTCAAATTTTCCTTTTTCCGATTTTCAAACCTCCCGACAAATTTTCCAACTCCAAAAAAGAAAATGCCGTCAAAAAAAAGCGACTCGATTCAGAACAGTCAAATTTTTTCTGACTCTCTCCAAAGTGTGATCGCGAGAAAAGGCCGCCATTTCGTACCCAAAAACTAGTCGGCCAAACCTACAAAATGGCCATTTAACGATTTCGATGCATAAAACCTGCTGTTCCTCAAATCACATAGTCAATAAAAATAAAAATTGTCCCATTAGAAAACCCAGAACACGAATGAACTATGAACGCAAGAAAACGCTTATGGTTTCCACAAAATGATCAGGATCCTTTAGTCAAAGAAATCGTTGGCCAGTGTTCAAAAGGAAAATCAGAGTCAGGTGTCGTTTCTATTTTCAGTAAATTGACAATTTGGTAATGTACAGATTTTATGACCCACACCTCCAAAACGACTTCCATAAAAGGATTGACTCATTTTTAAGGGGATTTCGAACGTCGAGGCGGTACATGCAGTACCATTGGTCGAATAGATGTCGCGCCAAGGATTAAGAGCGTCGGGAGGACCGGGTAATTCCAGTAATTAGCCAGCCAGTATTTAACAGTTCCGCTCGACTGAATCGGCAACGGTCCTTCCAGTCGCTTGTTCCGCAAGTAAACAAAAGTGTGCCATCAAGCTGTTGGACGTGTATGAAGAGTTCTTGTAACAAGTACATTTTTATTTAATGTCCAATTGCAGATTTCCTTTTTGAATTATTAGCATGTTGAAATTTCCACAGAATTGAACACGAAAATGAACTTTCTCTGCGTTGTAATAATAATAATTTTTCATCTACTGTGGGTCGTGTAGTTGATGAAAAATTTTTCAAGCATTGTGCAAAAGCTTTCCATAGAAACGCTCCTTGCCACTGAAACCTTTAAAGCACAGAGATAATTGAACAGAATGCATTTTGTCACCAAGAATAAACTGGCTCGATAATTTTTTTCCCGTAAAGTGGTACGAGGACGCCCTCTTCCAATTGGTGGTTCAAAGCTCGAATAATTCACACACCAGGATCTGGAAACTTTAGTTTTTTATCCGAGCACTCTTTGTCCTCGCTGAATTTTGCGTTGATTTGAAAATCCGATGCTTGACCCTAAATCCCTTACGATGTCATTGGTGAATTGGTACGATCTCGACCAAGGGCCAAAAGTATAGAAAACCGATGGGTTTCTCACCCGCGCGTCGAGTGATTAATCGTCTGTTCGTATTTGCGATCCGTTTGAACATTAACACTCGTAAATATAGACTCGTGCGTGCGTGGCTATTATTTGTGAGTTAACAATTTGAGAAAGGGTGGGAGTAAATAGTTGACCCCCGTGACCAACGGTAACAAGCCTTAACGAATATCATCTCGGCACACGATAGACAGACAAATGCAAAAGCACTTGGTGTTGGAGATGGAGCATCGTCACACGAATTCAGCTTTGTCGCAGACCCGGAGAACTGTGAGGTCGGAGGACCTGCGAGTATAAAAGAGTCCGCGCGGTTAACTCGCTTTTTATCGATGCAAATCAACGATTTATTCGGACGTATGATTGAGCACTCGCGCGAGTTATATTCGCGTATATGTGAGTATATTTTATCGACCATCGACACGCGAGCTGCATACATATATGTTTACTATATTTATCTCCACAAGACCCGGACAATTGCAAGCTCGAGCGACCATCATAAACTCGAATCGAAACTAAATCGGTTTTAGACGATCCTGCCAGTGATTTCATGCTGCCTCGTTAACGCGTTGCGTTATCCATGCACTCGGAGGAGCATCTATAAAAATCCACTCGATGGGAATAAATAAAAAAAAAGCGACATCATAAATTGTTGACATGTCTGGACCGACGGATAACGGATGCAAACTAAAAAATGGCGCGGCATATTCTGATTACTTTTACTGAATCAATAATTCTGAGGAATCTTGAGAATTAAAGTTGCACGCTATGTATTTTCTCGCAATGCTTGCGTTCTGTAAACCAGAGGGCAGCTTTTCTTGTCAATAGAATTCCAAATGGCTTGACGGTTGATAAAAAAATTAGAGTTTAAAAAAAATGGAGAAAAGTTTCGTCCAGGATATATTTATTTATTATTTATAGCCAATGGAAATGAGATTTTTTAAATTTACAAATATGAGTGGAAAAAGAAATTAATGTTTGCCAGAGATCGTTGGTTTGGGATTCATAACCGTCGAGGCGAAATTTTAACAGAGGGAATAAAAAAAAAAAAAAAGGAATTGAAAAACATCGTTGCATTAGTTTGAGTGCGGAACTCGGGTTAAGTTGGAAATAAAACGAGTCCGAGGGAGACGCTTTGCCTCTCTGAGTGGATGAGTTTTGTGATGAAACGAGAGATTCGTTCTCTACGCCTCACTTTTATTATTACTCGTTTTTGCTACCGAGCTATCTTATCAGCACGCCTACTGGGCGAAGGGCCACCGGAGAAACGGTGTTCGTTGAAGGATCTGCGTTCAAGAGACCAAGTAGAAACGAAGGGCCGAAGCAAAAGAGTCCCCGAGACAACTGGCAACTCCTGTGAGATCCAGCGACGACCCTGCCCGCGACAATAAAAAATAAGCTGCTCTTCGTACAATCTCGTGACGAGCACTCGCACGTCTCTTTATAACTTTTGTGGTCTTTCGAAACAGAAGACTTCTCCGAGACCTTCGAGACGTTCTCTCTTCGCAGGATTCTCCCTCGCAATGATCTCATTCGAGTCTCCTGTCATTGTCTGCACTCTGTTAATCTTCCATGCCCATTCTCGGGAGTTTCCTTCGCAAATTTCCTTTCCAACTCCGATAACTCGCTTCATAGATGGAAATCTCGACGGGAATCAATATTTCGCAAAAGTAACGCAACGGCCAGATTATTTTTTTAAATTCCACTCAATTATCAATTCTTTTAAATTCAAGAAGGAAAAGAATGACAAGAAAAATACATTGCGAAGTAATTAATTTGGTTTTATCGGACTTTCGTCGCGGTGGTTCGGTAACCAGATTGCGGTTTCGTATTGAAATGATGGAACGATTCTCCACCGGAGAACATAAAAAAGCTCGTGAGTGTATGTCAGAGAAACGGAAGAGGAAAATATATTACAGAGATACGCGAGGGTAAGGCGTATCTTGTCTGTGCTGCTCTACCGTTGGGTCTTGTCCCTCGCGACCCATCCTCATAAAGTAACTCGCGCAATAAACACTCTCACCGAAAACGAGCCCCAGGCAAAATTTTCATATGAATATGTGCATCAATGTGTGTTGCTCTTGGGTATGCGTGCATCCGTGGAGAAATACGCATCTGCGCAGGATGTCAAACTGCTGCGGAAGAGCTCCACGAGAAAAAAAAAAAACAAAGACAAGTATGTAAAAAAAGAATCAAGAGGAGTATGAAGTTGGGGCAGTCGACGAAGAGACGGAGCAAAATACTCGCGGGTCCATGGGTGAAGAAGTGGCCACCGAGCGTATTTCTATTACGTCGCAAGCGACGGAGAAAGACACAGCGAGCAAACCAGAGAGAGAGAGAGAGAGAGAGAGAGGCAAAGAAAAAGAGAGAGAAGAGACATGCGTTTGCTTGACTAGCACTTCGTCCGAAATAAACCTCCCGACCCAGAAAACACGTGCTTAAGCACCCAAAGATCAGAGATCCGAGCTCTAGTCGGATAATACAGTGGCTTTAATTCAACGCTGAGGATACCCAGCCGATCCACCCGAATATAATTCGCTTCACTTTCGTATGAATGCTCCAACGTGGTTGCTTGTCCACTGCTCATTACTCATTACCCATATAATTTTGTGTACAGCAAAGGCTTATGACACGAAAGTTCTAAACGTTGGAGTCGAATGAAAAATATTTTTTCTACTCATTGTTCGATTAAAAAAACAACGATAATTTTCATACCGTTTTTGGATTTGGAACCCGAAAAAACATCGTTGAGATCTGCTCAAGGAAAAACGGAATTTCGTTGCATTGCAATGATGCAAATTTCATAGCAATGGCTCTGTCCACCAAATTTCTGTTTACGTAGCGAAAAAGAACTGAGAAGACTAGCTGCTGAACGTATAAAAAGCGCAAATCGAACGAAAGGCTAAGGAATGGAGCGATTAGCGGAATAAATTCACGCAATGTAAATGCCTCACCCATGAAAAAAGAATTTATTGGAACAATGAGAAAAGTTGATCGAGTTCTTTGAGAATTTTGTCCTCCGTAAGGATCTTTCGGAATGATCTTGGACTTTTTGTATTAAATTTTCACCGGATTCAATATTCTCAGGAATTGGTTTGGCTTGTTGCAAAGATTTCGTAACTTCGTCATGACAGCGGATCGTTTTCTTTATTTTTTACATTATCTCTTTGCAAATCTGGTTCACCCACGAGATTGTACGAAATTTTGTTTTACCTCCGCATGAACGAATTGGGAGAGAAAGAAACACGCGGTATAGTGGGTTTGAATGGTTTGTCAGTGTACCCAGCGAACTCAGAGATGTTGAGACGTGGATGACACTGAAGATCGCAACGTTGAGGAGCAACGAGAAATACTTTTCCTCTTCGTTGTTTGTTGAATATAAAAAACAATTACAATTTTCATACCGAATTTGTGTTTTTATCCTAGAAAAATATCGTTTCATTGTCCTGCAGAAATATTGAATAAAAATCATGAGCTCTCCTCAAGAAAAAAAAAAAAAATTCGTTGCTTTCCAACGATGCAAACTTCAGCATCGTAGATGTGGTTGGTTTTCGTGCAGAACGCTAACGTGGCTGAGTAACACGGTTTGACGGTGTTTCGCGTGTATATTTTGAACTCCGAGATTTCATAAATCCTTACGGAACTCGGGGCCGCGTGAGAATTATTGGACGAGGCTGTGGGTCAAGGGCATTTAGTTAAAAAGTCTTTCGTCGGGTCAGGTTGTGTAAAAGGGAGCTAAAAATATGCGACAGGGTGGTTGGGTCATTTGGGTTAACTCAGCCGTATTAAGGATCGGGAGAGAAAAGTGAAAAAGGTTGAGGATAAAGCCTGCTGCGCAAAATTTCTCATGATAACATTTTCGAGCGTGAATCGTTGACAAAAAATATCATAGTCTCCGTGAAATCGTTCCATATTTTCTCGTTCATATCAAAAGGCCTATTCTTGTACGATGACTCGTAAATGTTCGAGGGTGTCAGTGGAAAAGCTTGGGGCTTCGGAGCCGAAGACCGGTCCAGATTTCATTGGCTGACAGGGTCTTTGATGTTGCGATGAGCAGACAAAAGTGTCGGAATTGCGATCGATCGGTTTATTATCGTGGCAAAAAATTAGCGATACTGTGTCAAAGGAACGAGATAAAATCTTTCAAGCAACTTTCATCAACGCTGCGAAGAGATATTTCCTCGATGGTAATTGTCGGCAATACCGATTGTTGATCGTTTATTTATTTTCCTGTAATCGCGATTTCGCTGCTTGAATCATCGCTGCGTAATTATTCGTTTAAAAAATATGTAAACGCGTTGAAAAATAAAATCTTCTACTCCGTATTATTCGCAGACGTTGACACGAGAAAAAAACTGGAGGACCTCTGGAGAAATAATTGCATCGCAGCAAATGAGATTCTGATGAACATTTTTAATTGGAAAGAGCGATATGAGCTCCGGAAACTTTTTCCTTTTGAGCGATCAACTCGCGAATGCACGGTGTCATGTTCTAAAGGCTTTAAGTCACGCGGAATTCAAAGGGCTTTTAGTCCGCGGGATCGTAAGCCCACGCGCTAAAGGCGCGAGAAGAATATCGGGTTGCTGCCGTAGGGCTCTCGTTGCCGAGCCTAGTGGAGCATTATAAGCGTAATTACATAATGGGATGCGTGACCGCGTACTGGCGTAACTTTCGTTACAACATAGCGGCAAAAATGGCTTTTCATACACCGATACAGTTCTTAACGTGTCGAGCTGTACTCTGCTAAACTTTATACGTGTTGGATTAAGCGGGAAGGCAAAAGAAGCGCAACGTGTCATATGGGAGTAATTATGAGTAAAAAATCATCAACCGCTGAACCAACGAGGTGGACCGAGTTCCTACGAACAAGTTGTATTTATTTTATGATTGTTTCCGCGGTATCTTTCTTTTAGTTCCAAAAGTTGCTGTCCGAGGTCAATTTGACCCAAGCAGGGCATTTTTATTGGATCAAAATGCTCGTCAACAAAGTTGCATTGAGCGGAAGTCATTCAATTGGACTAATCAGTTAAAATCTTGGCCATGATTAAGAAATAATTTGATTAACACGGAGAGAATTTTTTGCTCTTGGGGGCTGAAGTGAATTATTTTTTTCAGCGGAGGTTCCAGGAACCAATGAATCCATTTTTCCAAAGTTGGTTCGATTCGTCGAATCGTTTGTACGGAACGAGACACATGATTTATTTGAGAACCTCTGACGGTAAAGTACGTGTGTGGTCTCCGGGCACATGCAACTTCATCGAGCGTTTTACGTAGCGTATTATAACTCTCATAAAGTATATAAGGGTTACTTCGTGGTTAACGGCGACGTATTGCGCTCTCAAACGCAATTAAAGATCGATATCGATTTGCGTTTATTCGCATCCTGTAATAGCTACAAAATTATTAGTCAAAGAAAGTCTTCACCGCGTATGAGGATTGTCGTGTGGCATTGATAAAAAAATAACCACCCTTCGAGTGCACATGGTGCATATTGGGTCAATCTGACCCAAGACGTTTTCCAAACCGTTATATTCCGGTGAAGATATGCGTTTTTTGGTTTTTTTTTGTGGAGACGTTTTTTGGAGTAAAATATCCACATTTTATGGCGCTAAATTTTTTTTTTTTTTACGAAAACGGAAATTGAATGCTAAAACATTCGTTGGGGTCAGAATGACCCAGTATGCACTCGAAGGGATAAGATAATTCAGTTCGGAAAAATAGCAACAATGTTTAGATGGAATGTGACATCCTGATTGCGGTTCGCTCGAAATATCAGCTCGAAGGTGAAAACCAAATTTGACGAAAATATCGTGTTCGAAACCCAAAAGTGCATCTTGGGATTTCTATTCGTGTTAATTTATTATGCCTGCTCCAGCCTTTTAGGATTTTCACTAGAATTCTTTGAGAATTGATCCTGGAAGAGTTGTCAGTGGGAAAATCTCGATATTGGAAAGTAATTCAAGTTCCACAACTAGAAAGTTATCGAAATGGAGCACTTTACCGAATGAGGAAATGGCAGACTGGTCAGAAAGGATTTTATCGTACAATGGCATCGTCGAAGCAGAGAGTCAGTCCGTAACAAACGATCGAGGTGCACGTCTTCCTTTTAAGAATTTATACGGTCGATACTATCAGGGGGAAGATTATCGAATCCCGAAGGATGTTTATCATTGGAAATCTTACCCTTATCTAAACCCTCAACCCTTACGAAACAATTTCTACACTGTTCCCAACTTCGGTTCTCTTTGAAACATTCCTGCGTCCCTCGTTATATCCATTGAGCAGCAATTAGCTGATCGATGATCACGTTCCGATACTTTTTGATAACATAATTGGAAATCTTGATTGCGATTAGAAAATAAGTTTCGAAGCAAAATAAGTGGGTGACGATTGTCGTAGCTCCTACAGTTTGTACACCAGCCAGCTGGGTCGTTCGAGTTCCTCGACCCAGAGAGAAAGAGCTCAATAAAATCGGGAAACTATTGGATATGATATCTTCGGATTTGTAGGTTGATCCGAATATGCGATAATACTTTTCCAATATCCACCGTTCAAGAGGTGTTTCGAGTCTCTAATTTCGTTGAAAAATTTCGATATATTTTGTCGAAAACGATAAACTAATTATTTTCGAAAATAACGTAAATTTTTCTTTTTTAACCCGATGTTTGGTTTTTTTTAGATACTCGCTACAACATTCACTATTAGATGGCACGCTGCAAGCAAAGTACATTATTGAAACGACGAATGTTTGATGACTGTTCAAAAAATATGGTTGAGCCCCTTTCGTCTATATTTTTTCGTACCATCCTCTGCGTTAATGTATAAATACTTGGCTACATAATATTCTATATAGAGAACTTATAATAAGGTTCAGAGTTCTCGTCTCGTATACACTGCGTGAGATCTATCGTCGGACAGAGAATAGTTGGCCGCGAGGCAGGCATCAGGGTTGATTATAGTGCCCCGAGGGTTGTAATTCCATAACCGGATTTCGGAGCACCCACATATAATACCGGACTCCCGATAAACGAGAGCCCTCATTCTTTGATATTGCCGCGTATTTTCATTCCCTTCACTGCAGCATCAAAGTGTTGTTTTTACGACCAACAGCAAAATACGATCGGATTTTTAACGCTTTGCACTATTCCATTTCCTTTTTTGTGCTGGGGGTAATTGCATAAGTCCTTATGAGAAAACCGCTCATTACATGTGCTCGTAATTAAGATGAATTATTAAAGGACGGACGCGACCACTTGCAACAATTGACTTGCCCTTTGAATTCACAGATAAATGTCTATGTGTACGTGGATGAATGTACATGTGCTGCTCTGCTTTCGTCTCATTGGCAGCAATCGTATCACGTGGAAATTCGCAAGGCTCTGCAATGCCGCATTAACAATTAGTCACGTTTTCGCGCCATTATTTCTACAAATGACGCATTGAGCGAGTTTGAAATTTCAAAGAAAACCTGACCGATGAGTTCTAATGCGCGGAAGATTGGAAAACATGGAAAAAAGTTCGTTCCACAATTAATTAATCGTCTGAAGATTCGATTTTTTTGTTGTCGTTGTAATTTTCGCTTTCCTCTCAAGTTTTTTTTCTTCTATTTATTTATTGACTGAACCGTTGTATAAACAGCGTAAAGCTGCAGTCTTTATCCTCAATACTGCCTCGTCGAAAGCGAGAATTCCTTCGCTGTCTCGAGGACGAGAACCTGCGCAAAAGCTAAGGCAAGGTTTCCTTGCAATGGAGTGCGCGCGAATTGCTCACTTGTCGAGAGGCATTAACATTCGCTGTACGACCACAGTCCGTGAGTCCAATGGCACATGACGAATTGAGATTTCCGTCAATTTCAAAAGAAAAAAAAGTAAACACCGCAGCGTCATTGCCACGGAAACGATACGCAACGAATTTATTTGCGATGGAAGTTTAATTTTGAACGCTGAGACTTCATTTGAATCTTGATACTGCAATGAAAACCTTCGTGAGGTTTTAGAAAGAAATTTCAATCGAAATCCTCGCAGCAAAATACGGAACAATTTTATGTGAAGGAATTTATATCCAAAAGATTCGAGCGTTTTTGACAAATCATAATGCGAAATTCTTTACTCTTCTCCGAAGGACGAGCGAAAAGTTTGCCTCGATTCTCGCGTAGCGATAGATCGACTGGGAATCGAGGTTATTCCTCGCGAAGGTGATTGTGACGAATAAGTTAAAATCGCGTAGAAAGTGTTCGATTCAAACGGAATACGTAAAGAAAAGAAAACGACCTATTTTTACCAGCCGCATCATGAATTCTGAAACAAAAATGAATGCGAGAAATGGTGACGTCTCAATAAGTGGGAAACGTTTAACACCAAGTACGTTGCACTTAGCACACACCAAGTGTCTAGGATTTTTTAAGTGCCAAGCTCGCTGTGGTGCTTTCCCGCGGGAGAGAAAGATTGGCTCGAGGGAACGAGTGAAGCGCTAATTGCTTTGTACTGAGTTCTACGCTCCTTGGGCCATGACGTGACTGCCTGACCTTTTCTTAGCCTTTTCGGTTCATTGCTTTTTCCACGGGCAGGTAAGTTTCTTCTATCCTGTCCGACTGAGCAAGGTCCGCAAGGATAATAAGAGAGAAACATCCGAATAGCCGTCACATAGTATCGAACGATTTCATATTTTTCAAAAACCTTCGTCAATGCCTTTCTCTCTTGGAATCATTCTCTCCAGAAACTTTTGACCACCGATCAGCGAATCTTATTATTTCGACGTTGAATTCATCGAAAAAAAAAATGCAGAGAGCGAATCGCGTGTTATGATTCCGTTTATAATCTGAACACGAAAATCGATTCGATTCCACGTGGAATTGTGTTTTTTCCATTCATTATTTTTTCAATTTATAAAATCATGGCAATTTTTCGTGCTGATTAAGTTTTTGGGTAGCAAGAGAGAATCTTTCCTTTGTCCTGACAAAAATTTAATATGCCGAGCTCCACAGAGTATAAAAAACAAGTTTTCGTTGCATATTCTAATGCTGAAAACTTCAACATCGTCGTAAACACAAATATGGGAAAATACATGCTTTTACAACGAGGGATTACTGATGAAAATGGCAGAGGCCAAAGTGATTGAAACACACATATTTCCGAGTAATACTGGCTGCAGAGAAAAAGTTAAGAATCATTGCATCCGCGCAACCCTCTTACTAACTCGGCTCCGTGTTCTTATCAACCCCTGCGGTCGTAAATTAAGAGAGCGATAATGCTCCTACACACAGTGTATTGTTCTGGCAAAACGTATGTAAGATACGTCAAGTTTACAATCTTACATAAACCGTGAGGCCGTGTATATTAATGTGTGGAAGATTCGACGAGTACGTTTGAGAGAACTGTATAATCGCGAACGAATGGAAAATCCTGTCTGTGAAATCGTGAGCTCGTTATATTGTAGCTTTTTGAGATTCTGAACCTGCTGGTTTCATGAGAAAGAAATACTTCATTGTAGATAAATAAAAAAGCGAAAAAATTGATACCTTTAAATTATGTGCGATTTGTCGTATGTAGTAAAGATCGAGATCCTGAAGAATCTCGATTTTTCCAGGCACAGGAAGATTTTTTCCATTGGGCAAGGGTGGCTGATTGTCACCGCTGCTATGACGATTTTTGACAGTAACTTGTGAGCTTTTGTTCTTCGAATCGCGAAGATTGAGGGCAGCGAGTGGAGGAAAGCACGAATCCATTTTATATTCCTTGTGAAATCACTTGAACGCTTCACGAAACTTAACGAGTAATCACTGACGACGATCACTTCACCACAAACGAATGGAGACGCCGATTTTTCCTTTCTTTTTCAAATTATTCCTTATTATGCAGGAGGCAAAGGATTTTTTTGAACTCGATATATAAATGAGCAAATCGATATGGTGAAGAGACTGGCACGCGGGCTGAGTGTCCCCGCGACTACCTTCTCGCAACGACAAGGTGAATTAGAGATGACGTCAGCCCTCGAGGGGGGCACACGGGTTCGAGGGCGAGGAGAACGATCCGGGAGTGGGGTTAAGGAAACAAACAGGTAGAGAGTGTATAATCTCACGTGGAAATCACAGCACCGGTAGAGAAAGACTCGTAGGAATATAACGTTTTATCCATCCACGTTGTATTCCGAGTCTCGAAAATTCCCTCGAAGATATGCCCATTTGCATAATTTGTCCATACTCCAGGCTCCTTAAGGGGGGCGCCTGCTTTATAAGGCTTTAAAAAAGCGTTTTTTAAATAATTTTTTTGAGATAGGGAGAAAAAACCAGGTCTAGCGAAGTTTTCAGATCATTTTACTACATTTCCGAACGTCAAAATAAAAAATTATGAGAGGATTATGTTGAAAAGTAGTTGACGTTCAAGGCACATTTGTGCCACACCTCGCAATCGCAGTCTGAAATCTGCGGGCAAGATGGAGCTCCTGATTTTCATCTGAAAAAAGAAATCCAANCTTAATTCATGATTTCAGTAAATTCCGAAAAATATAGACAACCCGAGTATTCTTACGATCGTCGCGAGATTTTTCACGTTCCGAATCGAAAGTTTGTGTGGTATCGTTCGCCGTTGAACCTCAAGCAAATTTTTTCCTTTTATTTGACTGAATCAATAGATTAAAAAAAAACGGACACACGAGCAATGACAACACCGATATTTTGGCACTTCTAACGAAAGCAAGTCTCTACGTGCGAGCGTCTATCTCGAGGAACGTTTAACACGAGCGTGGACTTGCCAACACGGACTCGGCGCTTATTGCAGCATAACTGCTCTCTGTCTCTCATGTGCTCCGATGCTCTTTTCCCTTTCCCTTGGCGTCTCCCCTCTTGCCCGCGCGAATATACGTATTTATAGTTGGCAAGAATCGTCCATACACTCGATAACGGAGAGCGGTTGTCTCACTTGAGAGGAAAAATAAATAGAGTCGCCAAAAATACGATTTGAGTCGCGAGTTTTTTCTCGTTGGACACTTGGACAGTGAAAAGCGTTGATCTGAGATCGAAATGATAGTCGAAAATGTTGAAAGTCTTAGACTGTCAAAATGTGCTGTACTTTCCCTCCTCGAAGTCTTGTTTACCTCCCACTACTTATATTTCCCTCTTGTCGTTATTCCCCCACCATTGATCTTTGTTTTCACTCTCGCGATCTCCAGTCTGGCGATGTTTGCTTCTCTGGTCTGCGCGCTCAGCGAGCCATGAGTCTCGTTGACGTTATTACAGTGTAGGATCGCTTGGAACGTTAGCACAATGACGATGGAGCGTCAAGAGGTGCCCACTCGACGACTCGACGCTCGGCTCGAGCATCTGGATAGTCACGAGCGAGTCTTGACTCCGAGATAATATTGTAATGGACCGAAACACGAATAGGGAACAGAACTCAGTTTCTCGAGTCCTCGAACGTTCTTGCTGACGTTGGTGCACCTGCAAAAATCCGTGGGTGGATATTCGCTCTCTATGGAAGCTCCGTACACGTATCCCCTTCGCTCAATTCGTAATAAAACGTCAAGGCCAACGTGGATCAACGATTTCCGATCGATTATTGAATAATCGGTGTTGCTGCTTTCCCTTGCCAGCAAATCTTCAAAAATGTCGATAAGTCGACGTCGAACGAGCTGCTGACTCAATTTTCACGGAGCGTCTTACACAGCCACACTGAGCAGTGCCAGAAAATTACTTTCAAAAAATCGATTCTACGATATTTACACGTTTTCTTGTCCAGTTATCATTATTTTGGATTTTGGGGTTTTACCGATCATCACAAACTATGGCATCGTCCGGCATGCTCGTAATGTAAATTAATTGATTAAAAGTAATGTATATTCGAAGCTTGATATCGTAAGTGAGCGCGATGCTGTTGTTGAGACGAGCAAAAACTCTGAATGACGAAGGCAGGATGACGATGACGATGTTGTATGGCTCCGGTCTGTCGTTCGACGACGACAAAGCCTCTGGAGGGGGATGAAGGGGTGGGGCACTATCGGGGGACCATAAGAGAACCCTCGAGAACATCACCCGAATGACTAAATGAACCTCCGCTACAGAGGGATCCCGGGGAGAGACTAGAATGCACGAATGTAGACAACCGCGTCGAAAAACCTCGGGTGTTGGGTTCCCAAGGGTATACACACGATATATTATCGAAGCACGTGCGAGGGTTCGTACACGAACGTGAGACGAACGAAAAAAACAAAAGAGAGCTCTACTGTTGACCTTCGGACGATCGAGTGCTCTCTCATGTTTGTGGGATGAGATCGTTAGAAAATCTTCGAAAAACGCTGTTTATCAATGTCCCATCTTTACATTCAGTTTCAAGATTTTTTTCAAAACCCTCATATGCCTAATGTGCTTTTCGTCTTTGCAGAGTTCTCAATGAAACTTTCAGATCCAATTCGCACTCGATTCCCATTTGGGATGAAATATTCGTGTCGAAATCTTCGAATGAATTTTACACTTTTTTCAATTTCAAATTCCATTTAATTTAACCAAATCTTTCGATGAATCGTGACGAATTGAATCAAGGGGTGAAATAAGCAGAATGTGTGCGACATTGACAGCAGCCTTCGGCCTGAATTCAAGCCGCACAGAACGGAGGGGACCAAGAGGGTTGAGTCGAAAGCCCACCCTGCACATTGGTAAAGCGCAGATGGGGTTACTCAAGAGCAAATAATAGCGAATTTGCTGTTTCGCGATAGTTGTTTCCTTTTCTAACGAATTTCGAGTAAATCGGCGTGATTGAAACTAAAGAAATTCATTAGCTCTCGAATCTTAAATCGTTCGATCAATCTTTCAATTATAAAATTCCAGAAATTCCAATCGGGCAAACCTCGTCGTTGCCATATTTTTCATCGAAAAAAACTGTCAAGTTGTGACGAAACTTTTGAATCGTACCCACGTGAAAATTTTCGTGTCTGTATTCCTGGTTTACAAAATATTGTACGAATGGCTTGGGCGTTGAGAAAAAATGGAACATAAAAATAAAATGGTGAAAAAAAAAGTACGCCGAGCATCACGTGATTTTCCAGAATCGACATATCGACGTGTCAATAAGTAGAGAAGAAAGGTTCTGCAACGATAGAGAGACTGTCAACAAGTCACGATAAAATCTGTCGATTGGAAGTGACCTCGGCAATGGAACAAACTGTACCCTTGTCGAGTTTGGAAGGTCAATTTGTCGTATTGGATCGAAATTGACGACGCCTCGCACGCGTTTTACACAAACGCAAAGGCACAGAAATAATTTTAGTGTCTGTAGGAGCGGAGAGGGGCTCTTGAACACGGCACAAGGACGATGGGGTCGGCCACCGACCAATGTAAAAAGAAAGGGGGAACTCACGGGACCCACGGCGAACTGGATCATAAAGTTCGCGTATACAAGAGGCCAGAAACAGAAAAAGAATGAGCGAATGAGCGAGAGAAAGAGAGAAAGAAAGAAAGAGAAGGAAATACAGAAACGAATAAGTACAGGGAAGGTCTTTTATGGTAGAAAGAGTACGACAGACGAGTGTAGAGCTCTGTGGTTGTAGATTGTGCGCACGTGCGTGTGTACAACAAAATCAAATCGCCCTATACGTACGCGAACGAAGCCCTCGACACTGAATCTCATGCAGAGGTTCTCTAACGTTCGTCCTTCGTTCACGAACTGTCATTCTAACGAACCACTGCATATTTTTCTCTTTAATCGACGAAAAATAATTAGAACGATAAGAGAAGGAAAAAGGGTTGAAAGATCGAAAAAAATGACGGAACTTCAAGGATCCGAGGAGAAAAAAATTCACTGAACATTGGAAAATGGTTAAAAATCATGCATCAGTAAAATTATATTTCTTGACTCGATTTCTTGCTAATTTTTCTATCAAATTCGAATTCGTGTGCAAAAAGCTGTTCGACATTTGTTTGCCTGTCTCTACGAGCGTCTCGGCAGTGAATGTTATTGAATCCAATAATTCTAACCGTACGAGGAACCTGAATGAAGAATCAACGTGAGTGTTATCTCGCAGCGTAATTGCAGATCGTTGCAGTCACGGACGAGGGCTATAGACTCGAACAGCAATTAGTAACGAGCCTTGATGAACTCGTATATTCATTAAGGTAGACACATACGAACAGTTTGCGCAATTTCAGAGTATTATGCATCATTGAACTTGCTCCGAGTTCTCGTCGCGCTACGTCCCTCTCTCTCCCTCTCTTTCACGTTAATTACTTCTTCCCCTTGGCGCTGGTATGGAAACTGAACAAATGTTCCCAGAGAATTTGGAAGCTTTCCATTAATAAGGCAACTCCAAAATTCACTGTTTGCAATGAACAAAAAATCACAAAAATGAAACAGTTTTTCATCGAACATTCGATTCAAGTTTATAAAAAAAAAAAATAGCGATTCCATAAACTCGCAGCTTCGCAGCAAAGTGATCCAAACATGGAAAGCATGAGAAAGTGGAAAGACAATGAAAAAGAGTGGGGATAGCATTAGCAAAGCTCAGAATATAAAAAAAAATAAGAACCAACGTTTGTGAAAAATTGAATCAACTTCGTGGGAATGAGTGTCTGAACTTTGACAATAACGGAAAATCGTTAATTCGAAAATTGTCAACGAATCGAACGGGTTTATTTTTCTGTAAAAATGCAATCGCATCCACAGATGGTTTTTTGGTTGCTATTTGTACAGGAACACTCTGGACCGTATGTTACGTAAACCGTTTGAAATTTCCGACACTCTTAAAGTATACACTTCGGTAAGAACGACAGGATGTTATACTTGAGACAGGATACGCTGTCCGGGGTGAGAGGGCTGTCCTCGATTCATCCCTCGTGGCGTTGAGAGAATATTTCCTTACCGGAAATCCCTCCTGTCACGTCACATCAGCTCAAAATTCATTTTTTTTTCCAAGAATTTCAGGGAGAAGCGAAAAAGAGTTGAACATTTTTCCAAAACGTTATTCAAAAATCTCCGCAACATATCGAAGGGTTTGCAAACTGTTGTTTGTCGGAGAAGGATGGTTTCGGTTACTCAGCATACGATCAAGAGTTCGCCGCATTAAACATTCATCATCGTTGTCGAGCGGCAGTCCTCGGCTGAATGTCAACACGGAGCACGTGCCCGTCAAGTGGGGCTCGTGACAAAACCGGAAGCGCGAAAGAGAAGCGTCACGAGAGTGAGATCATGAACCTCAAAGTAATTAACATTGAGACGAACGTGCAATCAGCCAAATGCATTCACAACTTGTTTCGAAATTCGTGCTCATACCGAGGGAAAAAAAATTGGATCACAGAATCCAACAAACTTTTTCTGATATTTCGGAGTTGCTGTGAATTAATGAAAAACTTTGCGGCCGTTAAACCCGAGAACGAAATGTTCCTTTCGTCTTGAAAATTGAACGTCAGACTTCATTTTCGTGGCACTCGGGACAATTGTATTCATGCATCACTATAAATAAAGTGCTTCGATGAGCAACACTGCTGAGCGATGCAGAACGTCACATCGTTCGCGATAATTATATTCATTTTCGCACGAGACCATATAATTATTTCATTTTATTTCTTATTTATCATTGAAAATTGACACGAATCTCATTGACTCTGAATTCGTACGGTAACTTGGGAGCAAGGCTGCGTAACAGGGAGAATAAAAGTTTACGGAGTGATGTAAAATCGTGGTATCATTGGAATCGTTTAGCAGAGCGTTATGTCGTGTTCGAAACGGTGAATCATTCGTACGATTTACCTCGTTAACGTCGCGTGCTGGTCACCCATGAAAATAAAGCGTCATGTTTATAAAACGCGGTGCCATTCAAGCAACGTGCAATCCTTTCACCGCTGTCTCTCTCTCTCTCTCTCTCTCTCTCTCTCTCTCTCTCNCTCTCTCTCTCTCTCCCTCTCTCTCTTTCTCTTTCCACATATTTTTCTCGTTCCACCTGGACGGAGCTCCGGAAAATCGTGAGAATGTCCGCGTGAGACAGACGTAAGTGTAATCAAGAAGTGCGATTATTTACGAGCATATGCGAGTCTCTCTTTCTAGGTATATAGTTGTGAGAATTGCAGTGACGTTTTCCGCACGATCCTGAATAATAGAAAGATCGTTTGTTCAAATAGCGATGACAATGGCTCGTTATAGCAACACGCCTCGCTGCACACCAGACTTTTCGATAATAATTGTTTATTCGATCCGTTCCATTGCTCGAGCATTGACTTCAAGAAAGTACACAATTTCTGGATAGAAAGAATTCTTTCGTTCACGCTCATTACGAAACGATTATCACTTATTCGTATCGAGGAAACGAGATTCATTAGCGAGAGGAATTATTTATCAGATTATTGTCCCCAAGGGATCGTTTTGCTTGAATTTTATCAACGTTAACAATTTCCTAACACGTTTCTTTCTCATGGACTAAAAAAGTAATTTTCAGTGCACGATTTTTCAAAGCTCAAGAAAGCAATTGGAAAAAAAAATTACAAAACCGCACGCCGCAGGCGCGCGCGTATTTTTAACCCTCTCTCGAATCGCTCGATACGTTTCTCGCCGGTTAGTTTTTTGTTTCGCCCGCATATCCCGCGATAAGTGCAATTAATTAACGCGAGAGTGGCGAGCCGAGAAAGTTCATACGCAGTCGTCTCTGCTCAGGGCTTACCAAACAAAGCAAACAATTTATTGATCCATTCCAATGCAGTTTTAAGGGTGCGAAGCGAGCGAAAAATAACAAAAACCGTAACGACGAATGTGGAGAGAACGCAGTGCATTTTCTCACGTCTGTCATTACCGGGTTCGCTTTTTTCTGTCAATCAAGGCTTCACACCCAGAAACGCACATTGTAAAGACCTCGGCAACGAACTCGAATATCGAAACTCGATTAATTAGCATATTCGAATGCAGAATAACGAATCGTAGACAAAAATCGAGGAATATTTTTCTCAGTAGTAATCAATAGCGAGAAAAATGAGTCGATCGAACACATTCCTCCAACTCGAGACCCAAATATTTATATCGCCATCTTCGTCCAAAGAACATTATCCCATTTCTCTCAAGCTCCACCTCATCGTTTTGAAATTTCGCATAAATTCGATCGACATAATTACTGAATCTATATACACACCGTGGACCTTGTGCTGGTTGAAAAAACAAAGATCGCTCGCTGCTATTGCTGAGACGAACGACCACTGTTTAAAATCCTTCGAGTGCATACTGGGTCATTTTGACCCCAACTATTTTTGACACCGATTGTTTGGCATTCCATGGCGACAAATTTTTTGCCACTTAATTTTCGGTTTCGTCGAAAAAAAAATTTCGGACCATAGAATATGAATAATTCAATGCACAAACGTCTCGACGAAAAAAATGCATATTCACTAGAAACTAGAATACAACGATTTGAAAAAACGACTTGGATCAGATTGACCCAAAATGCACTTATAGAAGGTTGAACTCGAAGGGTTGAAACATTTTCAATGAGGTCTTTCTGGTTTAGTATAAAAAGGCCAAATTGAATGGAAACGTTTTCCAAAATGAACAGACAAGATCGAAAAGCTTTCAAGGTCTTAGCGCGAGAAGCGTGGTCGTCAATCTTTTTATCCTTTTTACCGCGTCATTGGTTGTTTTTGACTCGATGCCTTAACCGCGGAGCCATAAACCATAGAACCTCACGCGAAGTTGCGGGGCGTATGATGGCGAATTCGTATTTTTCGCGAATGAGGTTATTTTTAGTTTTTTCAGTTTGTGGATTCGGAGATGTTCATCGACGACGTGGGGATAAACATGTTCGAATGGCTGATGACGCTAGCTAAGACGTGGAAGATCTCGTGACGTAGTTGCTACACGAGGGCGGTATAAAATTAAAGATCCGGTTTCTATTCTCGATTATCAAAATACAAAACCATCATAAAATGAAGAAAATGTTTCTTCATAAATTCGCATCAAGGTTGAGACTAGTAGAAATTCATTCGACCCAACAGCAAATTTTCTTTTCAATCAAAACTTGTTAAAACTCCCCAGCACGCATTTTTTGCTCAATTACTTTGGCCAATGGGACCGGAAGCTGAAGATTTGTGGCTCGCTGACAACGAACCTGGAGTCAGATTTCTGGAATCCAATAATTTTCATCACAGGCGATTTTTTTCCGATCGATAATTTGCACGTGAAAAATGGTCGAAAAACGATTGAACGAAATTTCAACAAATTGGCAAAACGCTTCATTGTCCCAAGAGATTTGGGGTGTCCGATGCAAATTTGAATCGATCGAAGCAGTTCGTGGAAATTCAAGATTAATGCCTCCGAATTTAGAGAAAACTTTCGAGAAGCTGCACGAGAAACAATCGTTGTTATTCGCAATTTCGCTTTCGTATTTGCACCTGGAAACACACCAATGTGTGCTCAAGCAAAAGAAAAATACACAGAGCCAGAAGGATCGCATGTGTTGAAGGATACTTTGCGAACCTCGATCAGAGCTGGTCGTAATAAATTCGTTTCACAAACTATGGTTTCATCGTTCTAACAATATTTCAATAAATGAAGATTATTTGGCTTTGGGGCGTTAAATCAGCAGGAAATTTCCCAACAATTTTCATCGTTCAAGATTTTTTTCATTACTTGCAGTTTTCTATAAATTACCAGTGACACGATTTGATATTTTTATTCCTAGGATAGAGATTTATACTTTCGTCACAACAATCATTAACATTTTTAATCAAAACCCGAGAATCAGAAGGAAAAAAATTATGTTTACACAACTGCGATCTTCGTGACAAGAAAATAGTGTTCTCACGACTTCTTATCGTGTCGCCTAACCGTGATTGCAGTTACCACTTGTCCGGAAGCTCCCGTTATCCGCAGCTTCCGTTGTATGATTCATTATAATTTCTTATTCCATTTTTAGTCAGCAAAGAACGACTGTTTCCGGGTATTTCGAGAGTGAAATTTGCTACCGAATAAATTCATTACAATTTCCATATCAGACTTGAAAACTTTTTATATTTTCAAAATACAAACTGATTGCGACGATCCAACAATTGAAAAATGGTTCGAAATTACCATCGACGTTTTTTTTACCAGGAAAATCGATTTTTTTTTATCGACGAACACGTTGTATCTTCTCTGGATGTCTGAATCGCAACGAACGAACAAATGAACATGAGAGACACGAACGTGTAGAGAACTGGAAGGATAAACAAATTGGTAAGGCTTGTCAACGCACTCAGAGCTCAACGGTACGAAACTGGATCACGTGGGTCGAACGATTTGACTTGTAAATGATTTATCTGTCAATTAGGGCACCGTGAATAAAAGAAGCAGTCAGCCACTGCGATTGCTGTCATTTTTTTTAAACAGATACACACGACTACCTCAGCACTTATACGTAATCGAGACTCGCACTGCGAACTGAACATCCGGGTATGCCTACACGCAGAACTCCTGCCCACGTGAAAAACCCATGATCCTAGACCATCGACTCCATGCACGAAATATTTCGTTCGCCAAAAATTCGGAATACTTCGATATAAATCAGTAAAAACCGACAAACCAATTTTTAGGGAGAAATATCCAATTGTTGAGGCTGATTTTCTTTTTTTTTCAAACTCACCGTGAAATCGCGAAAACTTTTCCATCGCTCTGGAACCATTAATTAGTACAGGGATGTTCTGTTACTCACCTGAAACGAGAAAAGAGAAAAAAATAAATTTTCCATTTTCATCGAAATCGATGATTTAACAATTTTTCGAAAGTCGTGGAATTTCCACCATGTTTTTTTTTTTCTTAACAATTTTTCTCCTCGCGCAATTACCAATTAGCAAATGATAAAAAAATTCAATTGAGTTCGATGTTATTTCATGTGATTTCGTTTCTGTGCGATTTTTCATCTTCATTATTTACAGACTCTTGTGAAAAGGTTAAAAAAAACATTGGTCGAGCAGAGTTTTGTCAGCTCGCGGGAACAAAAGCCCAAGAAAAGAAAAACCGATTTTTTGTTGAAATATAAAGGGACACGAGAAAGACTGCAACGGTGCGTTCAGACCTTCAATGTCCTCGTCATCAGTGTCGCTGTGCTGCTCACCATTTTAAAGCTTTCGGGGCTACACGAGGCGGGGTGGGGAATAGGAAAGTGTAAAGCTGTGAAATTGACGAGCGTCTCAAGTGGTGTCTGGTACACTCAAAAAGTAAGGTTGATGGCATTTGACGATTTTTTTTCTTGCACAAGTGTTCCCATTCCCAAACCTTGCAGTGATCCAAGCGTTCTTAGAATTTATCACAAAATTCCAAGATAATTTCCATCCAAACAAAATATTTTATTCCGTTTGAATATTTAATCAAAAATCTGAGAAATTTGCTCTAAATTCGACGTAAAAACGACGTGAGCAGAAGTTTTTTCTATGCGGACATTTCGTGGAGGAGTTTTTTTTTCAATAAATTGTCGACATTCAATATTTTTGCTTGAGTGTTTTTTAAGGCAAATAATTGCAATTCTTTTTTTTTTGTTCATTTTTATTATTTTATTTTATTTACAACAATTTTTCCTTTTTAAATTTGCCGGAACATCGAAGAGAGAAACGTGCCGTCCGATATGAGCCGAAGCAAATTTTATTTTGTTGAAATATGGACACTCGACCGAGTTCAAGTTTCCGAGATGGTCAATGGTCAATGTTGCGCGATGGGAAAGTCATTGACGACCTTTCTCCAAGCGATTAATCAGTTGCTGGAGTTACGCGTGACCGTAAGAAAGCAAATTTGTATTTCCCTCAGAAACGATCGACTCCAGCACGTCGGAAAACCATGGATAGTGTGGGATTTTACCAACGGCGAGACCGATAGATCGCCTGAAAGGGAATAACAGTGCGTACCTCGGCTGGTAAAAAATGTAGACAGGAATGGCCGATATTTCCCGCGACCGATAATCGTCGGTAAAGAAGTTTTCCCATACAAAATACGCTACCACAGGAATTAACGTTCGGACGGTCAGCCAGCAATTATTTTCTAGCCAATTTTTGTATAGTCCCTAAAACGCGTAATAATTCATCAGTGGCTCGGTCGATAAATATCCGAAACAATGTTTTTTTTTTTTTGGGACAGCCTTAATATCTCAGAAAAAACTGTAAGTTACAGGCTTCACTCTTCTCGCTAAAGACGAACGTGTAACTCTTCTCCTTCCCTCGAAATATCAAGCATGTCGAGAAAAACGTGTAATCGCTTCTTAGCTCTTTAGCCTTGCTTCTCAGTCTCGCCTCAATCACAAACATCGAGTTCTTCGTTCGCACGAAATACCTGCAGCCTTCATGGGTGTAAAAAAAACAGGAGACGTTATTTTTTCGTGACTGCGAAAAATAAAATTATGAAAAAATCAATAAAAAAAATAATAAAAAATTTTCATAAATTTTTTTTTGCCAAGTCCTCGTTTTTTTTTGTGTAAGAAAAATCAGTTAAGATGAAACATTTTGACGAGCCTCAGAAATCGGAATAATCATTGTGTTCTAAACAAAAGTCATAACTTCGTTATTCACTCAGTATCCGTTACACGATGTTTGAGAATTCATTTTCCAAGATTTTCAATTGTTAACGAACGATATGTTCTTGAGAAAGCAACGTACACCTCTTATTGCATTCGCAGTATACGTTTACCGTTCACTCATCAATGCCATGATAATTATCGATTCGAAATCCTGCTCTCGTATGATCGACTTTGCTAACTATACACGAAGCTTCTGTTCGTCGTCGCATGAATATCCACGCGACGAAACGGAAGTTCCCAACGGACTCACACCATCGGTGCAACCGATCCCGTTCTTCCATCACGTCGAAGATTGACAATCCTTTAAATTATGGTATTCGTCGAGGGGAAGATCTAATTTTTGTTTCTTTTTTCCGAACTTGTATTTGCAACGCAGATTTTATCGTATTGACACGTAATTATTGAAAAGTTCAAAGAAACTGATTTTTTTCTCGCTTATCATTTGGGCAATGCGTCAATAACTTGCATTCCCTGACATTAATTAGTTGGAAGTTTATAATTAATAATCAATTGAGAAATATCTGTCGATTTTCCGAATGGCTGAGAAAAAATGTTGGAAACCTTGAAAATCGCCTTTTTCAGCATACCAACTCGTTAGCGGGCCATTGCACTTATCGAACTATGCGAAAGACTGGTAGCACTTTCGATTTCGAGCAAGAAACCAGAGTCGGAAGTTGGATCGAACGAAATATATAGATCGCAAAAACAAGACACGTCGATTTCTCGTCAACTATTTCACATTCGTCCGGATTTCCACGAGCATCGACCGCGATTAAAGTGAAACAGAAAAAAAAACAAACCGAGCTAGTCTTTTACGGTCATCAGAATTTGCGCTATTTCAGGGAGAGTGGATTAAGTGAAACGAGAACTCTGCGAGACTATTGGATTGATTGATGATCTATACGCAGTACGTTAAGTTGCAAAAAAATTTGCTCCTCTTCCTGACCATCGTCAGCAGGATATTAATCAACATGGAGACGTCTACCGCTGACCACGAATCGAGACTAATGATAATCTCCTAATGAGGAATATAAATTGTGCGTTTTTTTTTCACTGATGCAACTAGGGGATCGAAATGTCGATATTTGCCATAATTTCGACTAATTTAATTTTAACCTCTCGAGTGCACAGATCCTACGAGTGCTATTGGGTCAATCTGATCCAAGGGGTTTTTCGAATCGTCGTATTCCGGTAAATATGCAGTTTTTGTCTTTTTTTTCTGTAGAGACATTCTTTGCAGTAAATTATCCATATTTTATGACCCCAAATGTATTTTTTGACGAAAACGAAATAAAATGCCAAAACATTCGTTGCCAGTATAAATGCCAAAAAATCGGTGACAGGAAATTGCTGGGGTCAGAACGACCCAGTATGCACTCGAAGGGTAAATCAGGAACTTTTATTCGATTCGATTTACTTTTCTTTTTTTTCAACGAAAATTTCCATCAAATTCTAAATCGAGAATTTTTTTTCTTTTGTGAAAATAATTTAATGTCGGAGTGAAAACTGAATAATGAGGTTAAATTGTGATTTCCACGATCTTGACGTATTTATATTCACTGATTCACTGGCCTAGGAGAAATTGACCTTGAACCTTTGAAAAGAGTTTCTTCAATTCCTTCGGCTCGAAATTACGAATACGGAATGCATCCGACCTGAATTGGGTCCTGTACGCTGAGCACGTGCTGGAGTTGACGTCTCGGACGTCGCGGGAGAACGAACGACATAAATGCAATCTACAAGAACATTGTAAGTAAATTCTTACGACAGTACGAAGAGGCAATTGAACGAAAGGAAGAAAAGTGTTCTATCAGAAAAATTTCTCTTCGCACGTCAATGTCTGATTCGCCATTTCTACACAGACTTCGTGTCTGCTTAACAGAAAGAGACTTATTTTTTACTGTCTCAGACTGATCCATGTGTACAATGGAAAATTCTTCAGTTCACAACGAAAATCCAACCGCGAAAACAATTTGTAGTTTCCAACCGAAAAGAAGGTCGTCGGGAACTGATGGAGTGATTCTGAACTCAATCGAAAAAAAAAAATTGACCATTGACTGCGAAATATTCTGGAAGAACAGAAAATCGTCGGAAATTTCATGAAATCAAATCGCAAATCCGACGATCGAATGCTCATCTCGAAATGATCCCTCACACGAGATCGATGCGGATCGCATCGTAAAATTCACTAATTTTTCGGTTTCACGAGTCAATTTCTACTGCAACGAAGGACAATTCTATCATTGGAATGAACATTTTCAAAAAGACACATAGAAATAAATTCTCCAAAGAGAAAACGTTTTGCTGCCCATTAACTGCGCTTTTCGTTTGCCCCGGGAAAATAAAGATAAAATCGTAAATTTTACGCTTTGCTCTGTGTCATCGTGTTTAGACTCTTTTCTGTGCAGACGCCCATGGACCTTTTGCTGCGAGTGTAAACTTAATTCAAAGAAAATACACGAAATAGAAAATGGATCAATGTGCTCCTGGATTCGTTGCATTTGATTATCGTAAATAAACAATAACGAGAATCTTTCCGTTGAGTTTTCGAGCCACGATGGGATTTACAGATCTGGGGAAAATACAAAAAGTAATTGATTGCTCTGCACGAATAGCGCGTACGAATAAATGCTCAAAATTCGCACGTTTTCGTGAAAAATTCAATTTGCTATTCAACGGCCATGAATATATCGGAATGACGTTCATTCTGCAAACTCAATACACTTGAAAGAATTCAACAGACGTTTTGCAAAAAAACGACACGAAAATCAATTTTCAAGGCTGGAAGGAAAAATTTGTGTGCCTTGAAGAGTCAACCGATATTCCCCCAAAGAGCCAAAAGTTTCCTCACCTCATATACAAATGAGATTAACAAGAGGAAAGGTTATTCATCGGCAGCAGAAATGAAAATTTAATTTATTTACGATAATACGAATTCGATCGCCTAAAAACGGCATTGCGTGACCTACAAACTGTTCTAATCGTCAGATCCCGTACAACGTGCATAAAAAAGTAGCACATAATTACAAATCCTCCAGAAATTGTTTCAAAACAGTTATGAAAGTCGTAAAAGCCTCGCAATTGTGATATTCTTACGTAACATTTCTATTTCCCTATACGAATTCCAGGCACCGGAGATTGCCAAGAACCAGGAGAGTACAAAAACTAAAAATAAAAAAAGAAAACACTGGGCAGACGCATTTTTTTTTTTATCGTAACGCTCTATAATTTAGCGTCCACTGCGAATGATTTTTATTATAATTTTCATAAAAGTTCGTGCGTTTCTTTGGCTCGTGAGATCGTTAGGAAAGATTTTTCGTTGCATATACGAGCTTGAATCGTCAGTTGCTCGGAATGTTAGTCCACAAAAGAAACATTACGATACGAGATGCTTTCATTTATTTCTTTCTCATATGTTTAGCGAGAGAAAATGAGAAAAGGGAACCGCAGAAGCAAAAGTATGGTATATTTTGAATGATAAACAAGAAAGCGCGGACTGCATGGGATAGAAGATAAAAACGTCTTGGAACATTGTAAAAGCATGAGTGGAGATTGTGTCCGTAAGTCTGTGTCGGTAAGATGAATAACGGATCGCGTCAAAGCGTAAACGCGTAAACCTACTTCCTCGCGTGTTGTGGAAGTTAAGAAGCCAGTCTCTGTCGCGGGGGTCTTTCTTTCTCGTGTAAACACTTACACGTCGATACACATAGTAGCAACAAATCAGCATGTCATACTCGCAATGCCACCGATTGCGAGTAAAATGCAGCTGAGAGTAGAAAACTGTGCGACCGTAACCCAGAAATGGCAGGATGCTGATCTACTGGACCAACGCTGGACCTCTATGGGTTAGTTCTGAGAAACGATAGATTGCCGGATATTCTCATTTATCTCCCCTATTCAGACTCGATTCAGACTTCATTCCCACGAGCAGTTTTCGTATTCCGGAAAGAACATCCTCGATTAAAAGTGAATAAAAGAAAATGAACGTTCAAGTTTTGTCGCTCAAGCGAGAAAAACTTATACACTTTTTATTCCTCCACGCGATTAATTATTCTTCTAGTTTGTCGACCTTTTCCAATAACGAGCGATCGAGCCGATGAAAGCTGAACATTTTTTTCCACGATTCCGGGTTTGATTTCAAGCGAAAAAAGAGCAAACGATCGATGTATGATCGATAGTCCTGAACTCGATCAATGTCTAGATTATGTATTTTTTGTACGAGGTCGAAATTGGACAGATATGAAAAATAAATCAGCCTCTGGAGAGATGTCGATTCGAGTGTGTGTGTGTGGTCGTAATGAGGTTATTAGCTTATCGCGGCAACCCACTTTATTAGAAGACTAACCGGACCACCGATCGGGTACCGCGCATGAACTTAAAGGATTTATTTCCAGTTTGGGAGCTAGGCGCGATCTTTACCGTTGATAGAGTCTCAAATCTGGGTGTGGTTCGAAGAAATGCGTGACGTCGTCAGGATTCAATTGCCAATAGCCAAATTAGTCCAAGTTGCAAGTTTTTTACCCACTGGCAGCCTTGACCCGCATAATTATCGATTTTACAATTACAAATGGCTTCTTCTTTTTCTTCTGCTTCTTGGGAGTAGTCAAGAGCCTGATTAATTGGGCAAGAGAGGTGTGGAAGCTTGAACAACCCATGAGAGAAGAATAAACCTGATAAGACGTAGGAGTGTGCGACTTTTATGGATCATCTTTCGTGTAGGTGTCCGCGAGAGGATGAGCAATTCCCATTGTTTACCGTGACAATTGTGAAAGATTTGAGAACATGTCGATATTACATTTTCCAAGTGTTTTTCGTTTGCATTGATGCACGACGCTGCGGCAGCGTTCAGACTGTACGGAGCCTCGTGCAAAGGCAACGCCCGGACTCTGCATGAACATAGTGTGGGTTGACACAAACGCTCGAATGCAACACGTTTGCGTTACTTCATCGAATTGACAAGGATAGAGAAAAATGACAAGGACATGCGGAGGAAAATGGGGTCACAACGAGATTCGTGAAAATCGAACTTTACGTCATTTCCTTTGATTAAGAAAAACCGAGATCATGATTAATCGAAGGCAGTTAATTATATCAAATCTGGCAAGAGAATCATTTCGAAAAAATTCGGTCATTTCCACTATTTTTTCTGAAGCTCAGTTCGGATCGACAGCTTCGAGTCTGTATTTGTGGATTGAAAATTTATTCTAAATAATAACAAGATGTTCTTCCAAATCCGTCGAGGTTCATCCACTAAGAATCGATGATAAACGTAGACGAGGTTTCATGCAGGGGCATCAACAAACCGGTTGACGAATATTTATATGGACTTTCTACGCAAAGCCCTCGTGAGGATTCCATCTCAGTGACTGTGACTGATACAGTTCCATGGTTTTTTTTTTATCTCTGCACACACCTACATTTCATTCGTTCAATCGGATTAGTTTGATTTGACTGATGAGTCAAATGCGAGATTTTTCAAGCCTCCATTGACAGTGAGAACCAACGATTCATCGAATCTTCGTGCTCATATTTTTATTTTGTATTTTAATGTCGTCTCGATCTGTTGGTTTCAAATTTTTTCGTGACACATAAATTTTATTAAAGATTTTGGAAATTCTTATTTGTATCGACTCGGTCCTTCACGCTTCGATCTTTTCACGAAGTGTTTGCTGTAAATATTTCTAATAGAATTTTCCATCCGTGAGAACTTTTGGAAGAAATATTCTAAAATGACTTCATGATATTTTTCAAATGATGGAAAATTTCGCGTGGCTTTTGTTGTAAGACGAATGTGTATTCGATATATTTGCACTGCTTATTACAACGCCATAGACGTTGCGTAAATTCGAACATTCCGCGGTCACGGAAGTCTCCCTTTATTCGTTGTCGGCGCGTAACGAGTTTCCTCGTAATAACGACGAGCAACGGATCGTGGATATAAGTTTCAGTAATATATATTCACATTCTCATACATTTACACACAGAGATAATGTCTGCACATACGATATATTGAATGCCGAAGTAATAGCAATAACATATTTGCACTAATGACTCACAACCCTTTTCACGACGATGCGTCACTATGATTTCCGGATATCAGGCCCAATTTACGAACAAATGATGCGATTATCAATTTTCAAAAAATCTATTCAAACGTGACTTTTATTTTCAATTTTGAGTCACGTTGTGCGATCAGAATTGCAGTTTTCCAAAACAAACGTTTCTTGCACTTCTTCGCCCATTATTAAAAATAAAAATTATACGTAAACCTCATTAAAAAATTGGAATGGAATCGTCATTTATGGTAAATTGGAAATATCATTTCTCGTTGGAAAAAAAAATTCCCTGCATGGATCAGTTTTTATTTAGCACATTTTGGATTTGAGTAATTTTCGTAACGATGTTGGGTTTGGATCCAGACAAAAGATCGTTTTATCGTCTTGTTCAAATATTTAATAAGATTTTTGAGATCTGCTCAAGGAAACACGGAATTTTGTTGCATTCCAACGATGCAAACTTCAAAATTGTAAAAAAAAGTAATTTATCTCATCAACTGGATCGTTTTTACATTTCATTAGGAATTAACCTCTAATATCAAAACATAAACCACGTACAATCGCTCCGAATAATCTCTTTCGGATTCTCGCAAATTCAAGGGGGAGAGCAAGAGCGAGAGGGAGAGAGAGAGAAGCATGGAATTACTGCGAGTAAAAAAGCGAAAAGTCCAAGACTCGCTTTGGCTCGCGGCCTCGAGCGAAAGAGATTTACAAAAGCGAAAGTATATCTCTGACTTGAGCCGGCTCAGACTCCTTTGAGTTCTCTCGAGATCACTGACTCTCGGAGGACCGTTTTGTTTTGCATCCTCTTTCTCAGTTTCGTTGAGGCACCACCGAGTCTGTGCACTCGCACAGGTGTCATTAGCTAGTTCCTGTAAAACCTGACCAAATTCGCTTTCCGATCGTGTACCGATCTCTTCCGTTTCTCCATTTCCTCTCAGACACGAATTTCCACTGCCATGTTATTCCACGAATTCCCAAAAATCATCTAAACGATAGAAAGCAGCACCAAAACAGATTTTTTTAAATGAAAGCATAACGTCCTTTGGAATAAAAAAAAAAACGAAATTTCGCTCGAATTTTTTTTGACAACTCGAATACACATTTTTATCAAGAAAAATGAATAAATAATTTTTCAAAGAAGATTTTTTTCCGTTGATAAAAGATAATTTCTATTTTCAATGCCCTTTGGGCGTAAATGGAAGTTTCCGAATTTTCCTTATGACACACGCGAAGTCATTCAGTACCGCGAGATTTGCTCGTCCGACTCAGAGGATTACAGACGAAATTTCGCAATCGTCACAGCAATTGAAAAATTTAATTGTTCAATATTTGACGCTACGTGCGTGACGCTAAAAAAACTTTTAGAAATTAGGGTAATTCTGGAAAAGCGAGAGAAATTGTATGAAAAACTGATAATCATTATTTCTGTCAGTATGAATTATTGCATGGATATTCGAGCCGAAGAGAGAGACTCGAGGTTCTCGTGAGTACGTGCGAGTCACAATATTCGGTTGACATTTCATTTCGCAAGTTAAACAAGATAGCGCGCACGAGTGGATAATGCCAAGCGAGCGTACATTTGCCTGCGCGAAGAAAAGGGAAGATGTTCGGGTGCGCAACAATCGTTTCTTCACTTGGCTTGTCTCTTAAACTTAATTCGCAACGCGGTCTCTCATTTATTCGCCATAAATATATGAATGTATAATAATATCTTCCTATGCTCGACTGTACGTATAATTGTATACGAATGAGCAGCGTGTCTCGTAATAGGAGGGACCAATTGGATACGCGATGAAAAGACATTCGAGTCGCCGTGAAAGAAAAATTCACAGAAGAGCGTCCAGAGTTGCATTTAACACAAAAGTTAGACTTTAGCGCTAGGAAACTCATTCCAGAGGCACAAATAGTTCGAGTAATTATGCGAAAATGTTCTGCACAAAAAGAAAAGCCTCTTCAAATTCTTAATTTGCACAATTTTCCAAACGCTCGAACCAAAAATTCTCGAAAATGTAAAACTTGAAAAAAACAAAATTGCGAATTCTTGGCAACGAAATTCACGCTTTTCCGAATCGACTTCAAAAATAATTAGCTGAATTTGCATTTTCTCAACTCGTGAAAACGCGCACCTGCTGACCCCGGAACGTAAGAGTCTTTGGGGTACAAAGGTGCGACAGAAATTCACCTGTCACGTTTTTTTCAGCGAAATATCTTAACAAAAAAATCCACGCTACTTGGTACATCGTAACGATGTACGTTAGGTATAAATTTCACGTAATCCTTTCGCTTTTCTCTCGAGCAGATCTGAACAGTTGTTAACCGCGAGAATGTGTACGTTGAATAAAATAGAAAAAAAAGCGGTGAAAGTCGAAGAGTATATTCGCAGAAGAAAAAATAAAAGTTGTCCCATAGAGAAATGTGGTCACGTATGAATTTTTCTGTAAAACTTAATAATAGTTTTAGTAGGTTGCGAGCCTTCGAGCACGAAATGAATTTTTCTTCTTCAATTTATTTCCCTGTCAAGTGAAAAGTCAACATTGTGGCTTTGAGAAAATTATTAAGATGTAGGAAGCAACAAAGAGCAATATGGAGAATACAGATTGTTCTCAATGTCGTTCTCTCGGAGGAATTTTCAAGAGTGTGTACAGCACTCGATATTTATCCGGTCAAGTCTCCTGTAAGTTATGTATGCCCGAGGCATTTATGGCTCAACTGTGAGTAGCCTCACATAAACATATATAAATATATATCCAATACGAACTCGTGCTATTAAACGGTTTTGCACACTATGAGGACGTATTGATTACAGCAAATCCTTTCGCTTTCGTTCATGACTCGTTGAGCTCATCTCACCAAGGTAACTGCTGCTCGACCCAATACTTTCTCAAGAAATTTTCCAATTATCTCCAAGGAATAAGCCTCATCGATAAGTTGAAATAATGTTGGTACCCGAAAACGAAAAGACGAAAATATCGCCGCGACCAAAAGACATTTTTTCACATCATTTCGTGGCCTGAAATGAATGCGATCGAGTGTTTTCGTGCTGATTATACCAGAACCTCTGTTACCGTAATTTCCTTCGCTCGGAAAGACGAAGCGTGTGTAACGTTACGAAAAAGGAGGTTTCCAGTGTTTTTCATCATTTTCTGTTTTTTATTGGCAACTCGGAACTGAAAACTCGGTTTGGCGTTAGTTTGTTTACAGGGGAGTCAAGTTATTACATCGGCTCTGATTATGAGCCCCGCACCGGTCAAACCGGGCCTCGCGCGATGAGACCCGTAATCATTTTTTAAGCCGTTCTCTGTATTCACTTTCGCGTTTCCCTATCCACAAGCCCGAACGTTTTCTCAACAGAAAAATACGAGTGTGTTTTTCTAGGTTATTTACTCCACTGAGTATTTCGTTGTACACACGCTTCATTTCGAACTTGTAATTACGAAAGTACGAGCAACAACCAAATCACTATAAATTACGGTATTTGTAAAACTCGTTAAAAAATTCGCAGCTTCTTAAAAGCTGTTTTTATTAGCATCCAAATTGTGTAATGTTTTTCGGTCACCCTTACGATGCCAACTAATGTATTTCGTGCGTTTTGAGCCTGTTTTCGGTCACGTATGACCCTGCAATGTTTGCAGCTTCAATTATGCACCGAAACTGTTTTTTTTTTCTTTATAAATTCATTGTACAGATTCTAAGAATTGTTGCACTCTTCATATCTAAATAGCCCGAAAGTAAAAGTTAACGTATGCCACTTCAAAACGTCTTGGCTCTCATCAACTCAACCGTTTCGTGCTCTACGAGCCATTTCAACGGTAAACCGGTCGCGATCTAAAGGTAGAGATTCCACGGATGATGAAAAATAATCAGGGAAATGATACTTGATGAGCAACAAACTTTTGACGGTTTCTGTTTTGCTTCTCTATATTATACAAACTTTCCATAACATTTCGGAAAAAATGACAAAGTTCGAAAACGATTTTTCGAGACAGTGAGAAAAGTTTTTTTTTTTTAAAATCGAAATATCTGACTGAAAATTAAATTGTCCATTCGATACGGAGGGTCTGGTATGTAGTCAGCGCATGCGTTCGGAACGCAAAGTTTCATCGTGTGCCGAAAATGAGCACGTGCAAGAAGGAGCTGTCAAGATAATGATGGTTCTGCGCGTTTCCAAATACCACGAGCGTTTTGCGAATAAAAATAACAAATAATTTTACTGTGTCTGGTTCGAGTCTAAAAGCAATAATCTTCGGGTAAAGTCTGACGGCATTACGTTATACATTCGCTATTCTTTTCGTGATTTTCTACTCGTCATTGTTGTTGGTTTAATGATTCGGTAGATAGAAACGGAATCAATGCGAAGAATCCAACACAAAGTTATTCCCGAGCGTCACAAGGGCCACTAAACTCATTAAATTTCAATCAGTTACTCGGCGTCTCTGCGGGACAGTCGCAAATGACTAATTATGTGACTGCCTCGCATGACATCGCTCATCACTCAGCATCGTTGACGATTAATCGAATATAGAAATTTTTCCAAACGGTTAATTAGAAAATTCCGAGTGCCCAAAATTCGTATTCTTTGAATTAATTCCTTATCAAGAAAATGCCGGATCGCGACAATGAAAAATATAAATAAATTGGGAAATAGTAATTTTGGAATAAAAACTTTATAATGCGAAGCCGGTTCGTTTACTGGGCGGGTGAGCACAAAGTTTGCTATTTGCCAACTCGATATATTGAATGAATGTACTGTATGGCATTCAATATGTAAATGCGAACGTACTATGAATATATGGAAATATTATGGCCATTGTCGCGTGGAGATTTATGAAGTACGAAAGCGTGTATTCTATTCTGCACTGTAGCCTCGATACTCGACTCGAAATATTTATCATTAACACTACCGAACAGCCTCTCGTCGACTTTCGATTCGATCTCGTAAGACGAAAAAACGAAAAAATCAAAAATTGTCATTTCTCATAGATTGTGCGCGGCAGTAAATAACAAAATCAAAGTATCTGTGAATTATTGTGCAGCATAGTTATGGGCCATGCAATCATACGGTTTTCACGCTTCGTTGAACTGCAGCTACCATTGTGAATCGAGAGTTCAACCGCGATCCGTTGAAAACTTCAAAAATGGTAAGCCCCTGAACGCGACTGTGAGAGACAACGAATAAAGTTCAAGTCTCGTAGTAATTTTGATGTCGACAAAATTTTTTATTCATTGCGATGGAAAATTGGAAAAATTGGAAAAATCTGATGATGAAAAAACAATGAGGAATTGGTAATGGAACAAAAAGATTTGGTTGCGTCCGTACGAAGAGAATTTTCTGATGACTTGAAGGAATTTCGAATGAATTGGATGATTTTAAAAATGATAATAAGCGCGCACAACGTAGCATCGAAAAATTCTTCCGATATATTTTGTGCTGGGAGGACTAAAAAATGTGACGTTTCACGGGGCTGAGCAAAATTGAAAATTGGCCATATGAGTGAGAAAAAGAAAGAATATGATCGAGAGCAAAATCTTCTGCCGGATAATTCTTTTCTTCGCTTCGTACCGATGCAGGTTCGAGAGTCTCGCCAGCGATTACTTCCTAATAACATACCGGTCGAACAATCGCAAGAACTCGAGGACGTACAGCGGAAAGAAAGCAAAAGAAACGGAAGACAACGAGCTCTGTAACGCCGAGAACGAAAAATAAGAAACACTTCAGTTTTCACGGAGACTCGCAATATCCTTTTGCGTGGCTCTGTTATTTTGCTTTTATGTTATCTTTATTTTTTTTCTCGCACGAGTACCACGCAACGGAATCGTGTAAAGTGGCGAGCTGAACTCGTATCTCGTGTTTGCATGAATTTGGCTGTTTATAACGCTGCTGCTGAAGCAAAGGCTTCGATCACATTTTTTTCAACTTTTTATTCCGTTCTGCACATTTGCGAGACAGAAAAATGTAATAATGGGATTTTGAATATGAAATTAACTTACAAATTTCTCGTTGCACTCGCCACGATTCAGAGCAACGGTGCGTTTTACCGATTTCCTTAAGAAACTTGAAGAATGAAACACTTCCCTTATTCGAACCCCTTTCTTTACGGTTCGCGTGTGCATTTCGCATAATATGAACATTATTTGACATGGTTCCGTGGACCGTCTCGAGATTGGCTCGAACGATAAAGGGCTGGCAGGGCTCCTTTAAGGGGCAAATCAGAATACATAGAAAATAATAAAGAGCGGATGTTGTCTGGTTTAGCACGTGAATCATTTCCTTTTTGTGCACGTTCGAAGAGAATTCTCGCACGTGCGGAGAGTCTACTATTAATTAAGACAAGAGAGAATTGGCCTGGAACATGATTGCTCGAATGAGAGACTCTGTCAAGTTGTTTGGATATTCATTTTTCTTATCCATTTTACGTCAAACTGTTCGAGCTACTAATCTCGAAGTTTGCATCGTTAGAATCCAACGAAATCATTATTTTTCTTCGGTAAAGTTCATCATACAAATTAAACTTCTAACAGAGTGATGGAAAGATGAAATTATTCTCTTTTGCCCCCGAAAAACTAAATCAGCACAGAAAATGGTCGTAATTTAAAAAATTGAATAAATAATTAATAGAAAAAATATTTTTCGTTCGATCCCAACGTTGCAAGCAAGCTTCAGCGTCATCAGAGCTTGATGGAGCAAAAGATGTTGGTGCATATGGAATTTGACAAAGAAAAGGAAAGAATTTGTAGTCGNGAAGTTTGCATCGTTAGAATCCAACGAAATCATTATTTTTCTTCGGTAAAGTTCATCATACAAATTAAACTTCTAACAGAGTGATGGAAAGATGAAATTATTCTCTTTTGCCCCCGAAAAACTAAATCAGCACAGAAAATGGTCGTAATTTAAAAAATTGAATAAATAACTGATAGAAAAAATATTTTTCGTTCGATCCCAACGTTGCAAGCAAGCTTCAGCGTCATTTGAGCTTGTTAGAGCAAAAGATGTTGGTGCATATGGAATTTGACAAAGAAAAGGGAAGAACTTGTAGTCGTTGGTAAACATTTGAAAATTTCGAAATATGGTGACGCCCCGATTATCGTTATTTACAGAAATTTTTGTGATCTGAAAGAAAAACTCACCTTGTATCCGTTGAGCTTATTTCGTCGAAGGATGACGGAACTCACGACAGCTTTGTCGCTCTGACTTGCGTCGGGATCGCTTTTAACTCTGACGATTTTAGGTGACTTGCCACTTTGATCCTTACGCCCGCTTTTACGGATAGCACTGTCGCGGGTCGATCTTTTACAGGCCGCACTCGTGCTTCGGGTTAGGGAAACGCGTTCGCGATCGAATCTTTGAAATCGGGAAGCTGAAGTGGCTGATCTGACGACAGGGTTTTTCGGGATTGGAATCGAACCAGCGATTTTGTCATTGATGGAGTTTTCGCGGATTTCGGAACTCGAAACACTTCGCTCTGACATCTTTTCCTGAAGATTGAGAGCTAGTTCTCGAATCCGTGGCGAAGCGAAGACACTCCTTTGAGGCAATGAGGAAACCCTGAATGGCACTGGAGGTGGAAGTTTTTTGGCTTTCATTACGTTTTCGTTGTTTTCCTCATTTTTGGAGAGACTTTCTTCGTCAGGAGAAAAACCAACGTCGTTTTCTTTTCCTGATTCGTTGTTACTGTCGGTTTCGTCTTTAGTTTCCTCGTCGTTGGATTGTTCTCGTTTTCTTGGCGATTTGTTCAAATCGACAGTTTGACTAATTGCTCTGTTGGATTTTTCGATCTCCTGACGTACCTGGCGTATCTTCTCGTGAGATCGACGCTCTTTTTGAATAACATTCACCCGAACGGCACCCGGACGCCGAGAGTTGCGTCGCTGCATCAACGACGGTGATAAATCGATCGCATCGACATCGTCCTGTTCGCTTATCTCCTCTTGCTCCGGCACGACGTACAATCGAATTTTATACATCTTTCCTCCTTTATTTTCTTTGCCAATTTTTTTAATTCCAATTTTATTTAGATCTTTGATTTTTATGTAACTGAATTTATTGCACGCGACACTCCCGACTCACGATTCTAAAGCGAGCTCAATATCGTTCAACGATTCGTAATCAACACTAATCACCACGGAGGCCAGCTCCGTACTGCCCAACGAGCATTATTTACCTCCAAAAAACATTCGGTTCTTTGGATTCCCACGTCTCGCTAACCTGCAAGAACGAGAGTCACGTCAACAACTCGAAAAAATAGACTAATCTTTCATTTTCGAATAATTTCGACAAACGAGCATCGACGGCCTTTCACGGGAAACTACCTTCATTAGCAACGGACTTGACACTCGTCGTTACTCGAGAATTTTGAGGCTTCCCAATCACAAATCCGAACTCAAAATTTAGGAAAATCAAGATCAACATTTTCATCTTTGAAAATCAATAACCGCAGGAAAAAATCTCGAAATAATTTCAAATCGTTGCGATTTCAAGAAAATTATTTAAAAAGAATGAAAGTGACGAAAATTGACGAATAATGACTCAAGGACCGGCATGAAAATCAGAAAATTCTGTCATTTGTCGTCGAAATGGAATTTCCCGAAAAAAAATAGGAGCGTCATCGTCGGTCCCAACATATGACCGATGAAAGGGGCAAAAGTTTGTTTATGGTTCGATATTATGGTTTCGTTGTTTTCTCAATAATTTTTTATCAGGTCGAATCAAGAAATCGAAGCAGCCTGACACGTTTGGCATTTGTAGGTTCATTAAATGATCCATTCCTTCGCGTGTCTTCTGTTGTAAGACACGGACACGTAGATTTATTCACAAGTGTGAGTGGGTTCTCCGCATTCCTATTCACGACCAGTTACTCGCTATTTATTACCTTCGTCGCACGTACACACCTCTCTCTCTCTCTCTCTCTCTCTCTCTGCCTCTCTCCCGATCTTTCTCTAAGTTTGCGGTCTTTATAGTGGTCGAGAGTATAAAGTTACTTAACAGACTGAAAAAAAAATGACCGGGAGTCGATTTCGAAGCAGCTGCAAATGTTAAATACCGGGCACATGCCACCAACAAATAATAATATCCAGCAAAGACATAATGAAACGCCCGACACATAAACACACGTTACTCCCCGATAATTATTCCGATTTTTATAAACCGCTCATCAAACTAAAATCCACGAGGTAACGGAATATTCGTTCAAGCTCCATCCGCAAGCAAATATGTTCCGAACACTTCGGCATTTCATAATTTATTTTTTATCACTCTATACGATTTTTTATACCGTTCCATAAAAATTCCACACAATTCCGACGGATTTTAGCAACGAGAGGAATTCGTGAGCGAGTGATCGGACTTTTTAATGAGCCACGAAAATTTAAGGTTTTGACGTGAAAAAAATAGATTTTCACATCAAAGGAATGTACCGACAAAAATTTTGTCACGTAGAAATAAATCTACGGAAAATTCTGTCGTGCCGAATTTCCTTCTTACGACGCAACTTTTTAGAGCTTTTCATATCGCGTTGTGATTGACATTTGTACGGATTTATGATTGCATTTTGTTAATTATGGGAGATCTGGAAGCGGAAGCAATGTTCCGAACGAAAATGAAACTGGTGTTTACTGAGTATACAATGGTTGACAGCATGCAAGCAATATAGGCGGGGACAAAGACCAGAGCGACACAATGTGCAGGAAGTAACGGGAGATTTCACTCTCGGTCGCAGAGTTTCGATGAGTTCTATGCGATGAGAGGACGCGACAAAAGCGACACACAGTGTAACCACGTGTGTGCGATTTATTTTTTTCTCATTCAATGTATGCGTCGCCTAATTTTTTTTTATGAATCGTTCCTCTTGCATGTTTGGGATTGAAATTATTTTCGGGAATTTCTCGTTCTTGGCAAGTGTCGATAAAAATTCTGATCTTGTCATTGCGTATCGATTTATCGAAAATTCACGTCATTTGAGTTTCCGCGATCTGAATGAACGCCAAAAAATCCTCAAGACGTAAATTTATCGCGATCGACAAAACAGAGAAGATTCGTATTCTCCGTTAGGTGGATAAGAAAACATTGGTTGTGGAGCACATGCTAAAGACTCGAGTCTCCGAAGGCTCGTATTACGAAACATTGTACGAAGCACGTGTCGAGTTCAAAGTACTAAATTCTTGGGCCAACACAAGGGGCGGGAGTGTGACTAAATGATGCAACGTTCCTTTTCTAATTTTCCGAAGACTCTTCGACGTTAACGATCACGTAGAACCTTTTAGTCACATCGTTTATTTTCTAGACATGTCACTGTTTTTTTTTTCTTTTTTTTCCAAGTCGAAAAATTCTCTCAGAAGGTAAAATTGTTTCGAACAAAAAAATGACATTTCCGGACTATATGGTCGAACGTGTGAGTTTCCGAATATTTACGCACAAGCCCACGATTTATTTTTTAATGAAAATAACGTCGACCACAAAACCAATCAACTATAAGCATCCAAACGTCGGTGGCTAATCCACAAGGAACTCCAAGGATAACAGCTCGAGTAAGAGCTGAACAGAGATAGCGATTAAATTGCCGAGCAAAATCTAGCAAAGACGAATTGCATTCACGCGAGTGTTCTAAAATCACGGAGAGAAAGAACTCTTAACCCAGTTTGATCTGGAATACCAATGTTGTGCCATATATCCTGCTGGTGATAAACTTTCTTATAGCCTACGACGAATGCGTTTCTACCGGAACGACTTTATCAGAGTGATTGTCCAGAAAGAGGGAAAAAATATTTATTTCTCGTGGCAAGTACACGACGATAATTACAAGCATGTATAATAGCAAAGTATTAAGCCAGCAGTCGTGTTAATCCACGTGTTCTACTTTCTTCTATTTCTCCTCCTCATCGGTCTCTTTCGCATTCGCGAGCTCTGTTTCTCATAATTCTGCAGAATTTTCCTCTAATCTTTCTCATCGTTATTAATGCTGAAGCCCGGAAATATTCGATAAACTAAAAATGAGACGAGTGAACGTGTGGAACTGAAAATGCAGACTGACTCATTGGAACAACAATTGCGAGAAACAATCGCACGAATCTCCGGATCCAATTGCACGATTTTGTAACAACAATAAAAGGTGCAAACCATTTCGAAAGTCGTTTGCACTCTCAATAAGTATTCTTTTTGCACATTTTACTGAAAGGTCGAAATATTTCCATGCAGTCGAGATATTATTCAAAAAGTTAACCGGCTCAATTCATAACTCGTTGAAATCATTTCGTTGCGAGATAATTGGTGGGTTCGATTTTTTCTTGTTGGATGGCAAAATGATTCAGCGAGTAAAACTGAATAATGAAAATCTCTTGGAGTTGAATCAAGTGAATCATTGCAGTCGAATGATTTATTTTGAACAACTGTTACTATTTATTTGCTGACGCGCTTGAGTTGTTTCCAGGGAATCTTTATCGAACGTTAATTATCTAATTAACTCATTGCGTGCTTATTGGGTCATTTTGACCCCAAAAAAATCTGTCATCGATTGCCTTTTAATGGCAACGAATGTTTTGGCGTTTAATTTTCATTTTCGTCAAAAAATACATTTAGGGTCATAAAATGTCATTAACTACAAAAAAGTCTCCACAAGAAAAAACTAAAAACTCATATTTACCGGAATATGAAAATTTAAAAAACGCCCGGGGTCAGATAGACCCATTGCTCTTGTATGGTGGAAACGACCACAGTGAGTTTACTCGCATTTTGTCGAATCCCAGAAAAAATTTCTTGAATTTATTGAACCAACAATTTCCATTTCTCGAAATAAAAATTGTAAGAATCCGAGTGTTTTTTCAGAGTCAAGATGATTTTCTAAAAACAATGATCAATTTATCAAAAAATGAAAGAAAAACCGAAAATTGATGATCTTTTTTATTCAATTAAATGTTTGCGAAACTAACGGAAACAATGCTCATAAAAATAATAATAAATAATGTAAGGCGTACATTAGCGATTGGTCTATTCGAGGATAACGGGTCACGGTTCGTTTGCGATCGAACTCGTGCCGATCTAGGCCGTTCGCCTCTAATGAAAAAAAAAAAAAACAATCAAAAAATTCTTCCAGTTCCACACAACCATCGGCGTTATCGATCTCGTGTTGTGTTAATCGAATTCTTATATCCCGTTCGAGAAATTTGCTTCTCGTTCGGTGGAAAAACAATAACAATAAAAATTCTATTAAGCTGACTAGAGTTCTGAATTACGTTCCAAAAAAGACACAAACGTACGTAACATTTTATTATTTTCATACAAACCTACGGTGTTGAGGAAGTAAGTAACGGTGTCATGAAGAAAATGATGATTAAGAACTTCCAGTCATTTTCTAAGTATCATTATTTCCGTTATCAATGTCACGGTAATTTTGAGATTCATGGACATCAGGAATATTGACGACAGTCTCCATAAATATTCACCATTGGACAGCATCCGAAAAATGACGTAAATAGGACCGATCAGGAAGATAATGAAATATTTTCTTTTGAAGTAATCATCGAATCTAATTAGTTGGGTGAAAAATGTCCGAGTAATGTGTTTGATTTTTGAGGTTCCTGAGAATATTTTTTCTTTTTTTTTGCGGACTGCACGAGCTTTTTCTACGACTCGAACCTCATGCTGTGAACTTTAGTGTCGATTCAAAACAACCATCTATATGCGAAACCTAACGCTATTTGTTTTGATGGTTCGGCAAGATAAAAAGCTTATAAATTTGACGCAAACGATGTACCGAACGTGACAAGGTCATTTGTTGTTTTTCTTCGTTTGGAGAGTGGACCGCAGGGTCTGGGAAATGTAAATGAGAAAATTGGAGCTTCTGTAACGTAATCGTAGGGTTAGTCACTCGTTTTTATTTTCCTAACGATTCGTAAATTAATGTTGGCGAATTTTTTTCTCTCTGATTCTCATTGGAAAATGGCCATTTATTTTTCTCTCAGTTAACCGAACAACTCTTTGTTGTTCGGTAAACTCATGGTCTCGTTCTTTTCATCTAACCGCGCTACGTTGAAACGTCAAAACAAAAAATTCAAGTAGAGACAATGGAATCCACGAGAGTGTCTTTGTACCCACGCTCGAGTTTACGAATCATAGAGAGGCGTTCATGTGGGGACATCATTGTGTTCGGTTACACAGCAAATGTGCACACCATTGTGAACTCGATCCTCGAAACGTCGACCTTTTTTTTCTCTTGTACTTTCTAGGTTGTGTTTTTTTTCTTCCACCCCGAAGAGTCTGTCGCAAAACTTTATTTAACGTCATTACTCAACGTCGCATAATTAATTTTTTCAACAGCCAAGTGTGTAGAAACTGGATCGAGACAATTTTCGCTACAAAAATTCAAGAAATTGAAAAAAAAAACTAAAAAAAAAAAAGTTTTCTCGCGCAAAGTGATGGACTACGAATATTTTGGGAATCGAAAAAATTATAAGACTTTTTTGTAATGAGCAATGCAATTACTGTACTTCTCAGACTTTGCCAAAGTTACTTTTCCAGTGAAAAGGATGGGCAGCATCGAAAATTTTGTCATTCAGTTTTTAACCCTTTAACGGTATTAACCCTTGGCAACGAACATTTCCGTTTTCGTCAAAAAATTAATTCAAGGCCATAAAATATGGGTAATTTACTGTGAAAACGCCAATACGAAAAAAAAACTAAAACAAAATGTAATTATCGTTACTTTCTCTTTTTCTAGTTGTACTTTCGGGTAGTGCAATTTTTAGTCGTGCGAAGCACTGCAAGAATTTCGATCCCTACAGCGGTCAAATGCATTGCACAATCTTAGCAGTTTATTTTTTTTGCAGGCCTACGGAAACTTGAAATTGACGATTGGAACAATGAAATCTTACGCCCACAAATCTGGACTGCATTGCACAATGGAAAGTTCAAAAAAAGATGCCAAACCTCGGTCGAGACTGATAATGAATTCAAGAGCAGGCTCTTCTTCGACCGAATTGTCTGGTTCCTATTTAGCGAAAGGTGTTGACACGAAGTGAAAAAAAATTGACCGTGACAATACGCGGCGACGAATACGTGTCAAGGTTGAACGAATTTCACCTAATTTTTTTTTTATCTATAAAGTAATGGGTTTTTTTTCCTATTTCTTTGGAAACGTTGACGCGGGGATTTTGAGTCGTGGAGTTCGAAATAAATGATTTTTTGGTCGAAACTTGTTGCTTTCCGTGTTACGGTCCTGTTACTGCATTTTTTATGAAACTTGGGGCTTCTGCGGTGAATTTGAGATCGAATTTGTCATTGTGAACACGAATCCATCGTTTCGAACTTCAGATCAACAAAACGATCTCCGAACACTAGTAAATGTGTTATGAAAGTGATGAAACGAATTGATGCTCGGTATCCGAGAACCGTGCGACTAATACGTACGTGAGAGAGCACGTGGCAAGGCCTCGGTGAATTCTAACCGGGCGTGACAAACATTCCACTCTCATAAGTCGGTCGTCAAACGCCTATATGAGTTGCATAATGAATTTATCGATGCAAGATCTCGATTTTGCATACAGCTGGCCTGGACTTTGTGACAACAATCCAGTCGTCTCGTTTGTAAATAAAACTTGTCTCAATTTTCCTAAACTTCCTGTAACCACAACATTTCATAAAGAAACGAATTGCCTTGAATTGTTGAGAAGGATGGAGCATTCCGAAGGATCGAACATTTCTGCTTGAGGTTTTTTTCGAATACCTCGCGCACCTAAACACTCGATGCTCGCAACATTTTGCCCGTAACACGCTTTTCCGAGAAGAAATTGACAAGTCGAGGATATTCGACTGCGAAATATCGACAAAAAATTCTGGAGAAAATCGACCGGAAGTTCAGTAAACAAAATTTTGCTGATCACTCATCCAAATGAGGTGATTAAAAAACGCGGTAATTCGAAGCATTAGACATGCTTGGAAAATTGGAACTTCATCGTGTAGAACGAACACCTAGGTAGGTATGCGAACATTTCAGTTACTGACAAAAACGGAAATCACGCACCGACATGTTTGGCAACGGTCGTGCGTAACAGCTGATGCTTTTGGCGAGCCTATAACTTCACTTATTCTCCGGTTTCTATTTTTTAAAACTACGAATTATCGCTGTTCTAGAAGATTAGAAACAATGGCAATGAAAAATGTGGATTCTTCGTCTTTTTTCAAGCTTTCTCTTAAATTTCAAAATTGATCGTCAATTTCGAGTTTTCGTTATTGAAAAATGTAACAACACCAAGAGTTGGGAGGATTTGGCAGCCTGCAGCCATAATTTTGTTTTTTTTTGTATATCGGATCAATTTTCACGGACGAAATGAGAAATGAAAAAAAAATCATTACGAAATAAAATTGTAGGAAATCCTTCGAATTTCGGGGCATTTTTGCGATAATAAAATTTCCTCGTTTACGAACAATGTGGAAAAAAAACTGGAAAATTGCCCAGAAATCACGATTTCCTTGCGTGCTAATTCCTCAACGATTATTTTTCAGTTTTCATCCTCGTCGTTCAGAGACTCGACCCCGTTTAACTTGGGATTTTTTTTGTACTAGCAACTCTTCGGTCACTCTAATTAAATTTCCGAAGCCCCGATTCGGCTCAATTTACATGGCTCAGCTCAACGCGAGCTTGTCACCGAGAAAAAGAAATACATAAGGGATGCCATACAATCGCCTGACACAAACTGCCACGATATGATTTATTGATCCTGACAACTATTCGCTCTACTCTATTTTTCAATAATCTCATATTATTGCTGAAAATCAAGTTTTTTCAGAATATTTTTTCATTTTTGAGTTTTTTTTTTTTCAACAATTCAGCAATTGGCACTTTAGCAAAATTTTGCATTTAGCGTTAGATATTAACCAACAACGAAATTTTTTCCATGTACCATTGGAACGTATGCAAAAGTTGAGGAATTTTTTTTTTTCCTATTGGGACGAAAATTCTCAAGAAAAACGTACGTTTTGTTTTGTTTTCATTTTTTTTACTGTCTAAACCAGATCTAGTTAAGACAGTCTGGACGACTCGTTGTGTTACTTTCCCCAAAATAAAGGATACGCAAAGTATCTAACGGCACGAAGGATAATGATCGAAACGATCTGTTTCCTTGCTCTAATCACTGTTTTTCTTATCAGACTTCTAATGGCACTCATTTACCAAATTGCTCATTTACAAAACAGCGCAACAATTTCCGTACTCAATTCCAGTTTTTTGTCGCTTTCTCTACAAAGCGCGAATTAGGAAGCCCGCGTGAAGAAAATATGCCCAGAGACTATATTACAACGTCCCAAAGGTAGGTCACCATTTCAATCTCTTTTTATTTTTTTGCCAAGCGAACAGAAACCCTGAATTAAAAAATGTTGTTTACATTCGTTATCGCGTACACGTTCATTATGAGCACGATATGTGCTTCAATCAAGAGAGGGAAAATCTGGGATTAAGAACACGTCACCGTCATTGTACTCCTTTGATAATTACGGTCCGACTTGTGAAAAACTTTATTTCGCGAATAAAATCATTATCACGCTATGAAGCGAAACGTAAGAGAAAGAGAGAGAGAGAGAAACTCGAGCATCACGCGAAAAGTTTGAATCGGATGGTAAACGTATTGTTATTTTTTTGTTTGTATCAATTTCCTCATTCTTTATGCTCTGAATCAATTTTTCAAAAGATGGAATTATTCTTCCAAACTTATTTGTCTATCCAGACCCGCACCAGTGCGTTTTCGGCATCACGAAACCACGTGATTGAATTCTTGAGACAGAACCTCGAAAAAATTCGAGTCAACGAATTCCTTGATGGTTTTGACAGACGAAACAAGAGACCATTGAAATTAGTGGCCGTTCCCGTCTGATGCACATCATCGTCATCGCAGTGCTTTATCTTTCCGAAACAGGTTGCCTGGATCAAGGATATACACGTTACGTTTTTTTCACACGGTATTCGAGCGACAAAACCGCAGAGAGCTAGTCCAAACCGATATATAGGAACGAACGATCTGTCTGAGACTTTCAAAATTCTACGTGAAAATTCTCATCGATAAGTGAGAATAAAATTCCTTCATCCATTAGAGTCAACGCTACATTTATGACACTTTTCAAAAATATATTTTCATCAATAATTCGTAAAATGCGCTCCCATTCCGAAAATACTAATTTATCAAAAACTTCGATCTCGATTTAAAGAATCGATTCGTCAAAATATTACTAATTAAATAAATTTCCATCGTATTCCCATTCAATAGCATCGAGACTGTGGTTATTTTTTAAAAATTTCGGCAATGTTCGTTCAATATTTCACAAGCCATGCCATTTTTTTCCTGTGAAATATTTCAATATTCTTTGTAGACCCAAGACACTGCAATTGCAGTGCGAAAAAGGTAGAAAATAAATCTTCGATCATTCAGATGTGTTTTTTCGAAAATAATTAAAGCTTCGATTTATTTTGGTAATTATTGAGGCGACGCTAATCGGACTGTGTTGTTGACACAGAGACTCGCGAGCTACTATGTCGAATATTCTTATCCTATTGATCGTCGTTCGATTCCGAGACCGGTAAACGTGCAAATGTTAACCCGGAGGATAATAGATTTTTCAGTTTACAGAAATGCGAAAGATATTGCTCCGTTTCCGCGTGAATTTTGTCTTGTAAATTGTAAAAATCATGCCGAAAAATACTCGATATTCGGTGGATGTAGAAAAGAATGTGTGCAATCAAAACATGAACGTGTTTTTCTCATGTTTGTTACGAGAGTTTGGAACGGTTCCTTGGAAATGGAGGGAAGAAAAATTCGCCGTATTATGCTCGCCAGTCGATGCTCGGTTACAAATTTGTTGACTTAGTAAATTTATTCTATTCGTAAAAGTAAATGTCACTATTTTTTAAAACCCTCGATAATTATTTTTTTTTGTGCGGAATAATCACGCTAATTAATTGTACTTACGGGAAACAAAATAAAAAGTAATTCATAAGTTGAGGAAGAAAAAAAAATAACACGTTTTCGACGAAAAACCGATTTACCGTTGTATATAGATTCAGGATATCCGAAGTACACAACACTCACTCACGCGCCCGCGACGATCGAAACAACACTGATAATGAACGGCGAGCTGTTTCACTCGAAGCGCCACTCGTGGTGCGAGTCAAGTATACCGGACTGGGGAACGAAGCAAAACATTCTCTCTCTCTTCCCTTTTCTGTTTATTTCTACATTTCTATCGTTCTTATTATTCTGTTGTCTTTCTTTGTATTTGTTCCTCTCTCTCACGCGTGGCCTCTTGCTCTCTTTCCGTTTTACTCTCTCCCGTATATACGAAACAGGAATAACGGCAGAGAACTCCACGTGGGAGAGGGAGGGAGAGAAATGAAAACAGAAAGCAAGGGAAAGAGTGGCCAAGTGTGGCTCGAGACAAACGTGTTTTCAGAAACCAGGAGGGACATAAAATGGAGGAAGATTGGTGAAAAATGAGAAAAATAAACAGGGCGAGAGAAATAGTTCACAAGAATAGCAACGTAACGAGATAAAGAGCATTCCACTGGGTATAAACGACCTTGCAAGGCGAGAATCTCCCTCCGATGTTCAATCGAGTCTTCTTCTACTGTTCGTTTCATCAATTCGATGCGTCGATCAATTATGTCCTTAAACTATATACTTCGATCAATTTTCTCAAAATTATCTTTCTCATCGATCTCCGAACGTCCCATCCCGAGATTATTATTATTTTTTCGAGCATTTGAGAATTTTAAAATCTGAAATTTGAACTCTATAATTTTTCTCTGGTGCCGTATCGTTTGAAGTCTCAAAAAACAAGTTTTCACAATGATACAAAAAATTTCTCTCAGCTTTTTAAAAATCAAGTTTCGTTCATCGGAATATCGAGTTTTTGAATTCAGTTGGAATCAAGAAAATCGTTGGACTTCGTAAAAATGTATTATTCATACGCAGATGTAGCTCAACGATAAGAATATCGAAGTGAAACATGGAAATTCAAAAATTAATTGAATTTTCGTACGTTTGCGATTAACCGAGTAAATAATTTCGAATTTCGAGTATAAACTTTTCAAATTTTCGGTAAACGCTTCCCACAAAGTTATGATTCGAAACACCTGAAAGTTTTCGATAGCGGACGAATTTTCATCATTTCGATGCCACCTCGCGAGCACATTGCAAAATTATACGAGCAACGAAAATACGTTTTGCAGACGAGAATCTGCAGATTTAGAGAGAGTGAAGAATCTCAACTCGAAATTTTCTCCCACCAACAGCTTATTAACCCTTTTCAAGTTGAAAACAACAGGCTTACTGCCATCTGTCGGACAAAGTCTACACTACGATTCATACCGTCGCACACCCACGGCGATTTAAATCTTTAAAGCGTAACGGCCGACCGAATGGCATGAGGTCAGGATGTGCGAAAAAAACAGTATGCAACAGTTTTCGAACCCTGTATAATGAGCACGCAATAAAATTCTCTAGAATCCGTCGCTTACGCGAATTCCATCGTAATCGTATAAACATATGAGTAAAATTAATATTGCACCCGATAGGAGACGAAGAGTTACAAAAAAATGAGCGTAAACAACGGTCATTGCAGGAGCGTAAAAATGCCACGTCCTCTGCTCGCGTATAGCGTGACAGTTTTGAGTTTTTCTTTTCGAGAAACTGAACAACCGCTCAAGATTTTCGTGTTTATTGGTCATTGTATACATTTGAGAAAGAGGGGGAAAAAACATCGATGCATGCAGATGACATTCTCGGTAAAGTGAGGGAAAAAATTAGGCGAGAGAAAAATGTTTCCGGTGTGTTAGACTTACCGCTTGCAGTCGCGCGTTCCTCAGAGTATCTCGCCTACGAACCCGCGTCTGATAGTCACTCAAGCCGCGCGAATAATTGTTTTCCTTGTCTAGAATAGTATTCAAAAATCCACGACTCGACTTGACACTTTTCTTGCGAGGTGCCATTTTTTACGTTTTAGCGTCGTTTGTGCGGCGTCGTGTGCCGTGCCGGACTATCGAGAATGGGCTCGAGAAAAGTTACTGAGAGAAACGTGCGTTCTACGCAACAGTTCGTCACAAATACGACAGATGTCGTCCGGGATCTTCTCGTCGTTGTCGTCGGTAAAGAAGGACGCTTAGGCAGGTGATAAGGAAGATCGTAAGGAACATCGAATGTTGGATGGAAAGATCGCTTACCCGAACAAATGCATACAAATTGATTCGTTTACTCACTTTTGGATGCTCGTTCCAATGATTCAGCATGGTCCATCGTTCCAAATTGCAAAACCTCTTGAGACTGTATTTTTTTTATCTACTGCCGGCATAGAATAATCCCTTTTCATTTCGTTTTATTAGATTCGCTAAGATTTAGCTGCTGGGACATCAAAACCGGTAATTCAATGTTTATTTAACATACAAAACATTGCCACACGAAAGCCTCATTAATTTATGAAGACCAGCATCACAAATAACGTTATTTTGCAAAATGAATTATTCATAATTTATGCCCATCAATTTTATAAATACATTTATTCGATATTAACACCGCAGAGAATTCTAAACAAACGGAAACGCATAGAACGTAAACAAAACAAACGATTTACATCAAATAAATTTACTCCGACTGTTTAATAAAATATTTCAATGATGATCAGTGAAGATCAGCCTTATTACGAAAAAAAAAATTCTGGCAGCAAAAGGGAATTGAAGTTTTTTTTTTTTAAATAGAAATAAAAATTAAACAATGAACAATTTCGTAGATTATTAATTAAAAGGAAAAGCATGAATCCTCTGCCGCGGATTCACTTACCAATGCACGATGCGTTCTGCACGACGGAATTTTGATTTCAATGTTTTGCATATTTCCCTGAAATATACCGATGCCGAGTGCGTTTTCTGTATTATTAAGTATGTAGTTACGAGTGAACTGCTAGATGGCAGTGGCAGTAAAATCGAGAATATGAGTCGAGTTTATATTGACGTTTTAAATGTATGTTTACATATCAGAACATTTTTAAATTTCACTTTAAATTTAACGTGTATCTAAAGTCATTCAAGTTCACGTCGATAAATTATTATATGGCCAGACCCACAGGGTGACATCCAGTGAACTCGTGAGCACGTGAACAACTATTCTTATCGTGTAATACACTGAAAACAAAATTATGTTGAAAAAGATGGATATTTTGTTCGATACGTTCGACTAAACTTTTTGTAAATAATCCGAAAAAATGTGTCATTGCAGCAAAAAATATTTCGGAAAGTCTCTTCGTAAGGAAATTTTTGTCGTTTCACTCGTAAATTTCGCTGACTATTCCGTTAGAAATCAAATATACTGCCAAAATAAGGAAAAATTTGAAATTATAAAAAAATATTCATTTTTTCGTATTCACCAAAAAAAATCAACGTTTTTTTAACAAAATTTTATTCCCAGTGTGGGAGCTAGATGAGACGACAGTTGCTTACCTTCATTTTTTCTTTATTTGTGCGCGGTGTATATTTTTGACAAAATAAAAATGTATTTACAAATATAGTTCCTGGGCAGCTGATGCTTTTGCTTGTTATTGTCAAAGTTAATCGGTCCATCGAGATTCCACCACGTTGTATTTTAATAACCGTGATTATTATTGGCGAATCTTTTTTAAGTAATTTGGACGTTGATTTGCTTTCGCGTTGGATTGCACAAGAAAGTTTTTTGGTTTGTCATGAAACACGCTAAGATTTTGTTGTTTTTTTGTTTTTGCGTGGAACGCGAAAGAAAAATTGATGCGTTCGGACAAGTTTGAGCGTTAATAATCGCCGATTATTGACAGGTCATTGAAGAAATAGCTCCAACTCTCGATTTTGAAAATCCTTAATTGGAAATCGCGGTCCACAATTTATTCGGAGCTTTTGGCCATTTGTGTGTGTAAGTTTTAACTCATATTCGCGCACTTCGTTTCTCCAGTTGTGTACCAAAATGCGCAATATAATTCGTTCAACTTTCTCGAGATTTTATTTCATACGATTCCATTATTTAATGATGAAAATTCATTAGGCAAGTAAGAAAATTACAATTTTGAGTCAAAGCACGTCTTAATAGTTTGGGTTCTCCCTGAAAATCTCTCGCGTATGTTTTTTCAAATGATTCTCTGTACCGGTCGTTTGCAATGGTTTAGAATCTTGTAATGGCCAAACATAAAGAACGTTGGAAGGGTTGCCACGAACGCTGAAGAAAGCTGTACGTATTCACTAATATAATTGAGCTCGTCTCTCGTTCTGGTGTAACCCGAAAACTCGGGCACCTCTAGAGACTTTATCTATGGCTGAAGAGAGGATGGGGAAGCGGTCGCGCAGGGCTCACGAGTTTATAGCCTTAAATAGCATTCGGAGGCAATGTAAACTCTCACCATTACGATTCTACTAATTATTCTCCGTCCTCCGACCACCGAAACTCTCGACCCCCCTCCCCCGTACTTTCTCTCATCCCAGCTCGTTTTCCCTGGCCAATTAATTCATGAGCCCCGATCAAATCCACTCGCAGGCTTGCACCAAAGTCACCGTCAATTATCCAACAGAATTTTCGCTTTTCTGTCACACCAACACACATTTCGCCAACACTTACGCGCGCGAGGGCTCTCGAAACATAAATCTATACGCGCATTCTGCTGAAATCGAAATACATGACGTGCCAATCCATTCTACGCAATTCCCCTCACACTCTCTTTCCATCTTTCTCTATTCTACTCCCGAACCCTTTTGCTCTCTGCTCAACCCTTTCTCTTCGGTATCACTCTCTCGAAATTTCGTTGCGATTTTGACTGAGCGACCGATCACTCGTCAAACAGTCAGACAGACAGACAGATATACATAGAAATTTATGTGTGTCATTTTCGTTCACCGGATATACATCGAGCAATCAAATATTCGTTGGAATCGCATTCCAACAGCCTCCCTCCCATTGTTGTAATAATTATTGCGCGTTATAATTGCGGATCGTTCGATATGAATCTCCGAAGATATAAGGAACCGAGTACTAACTCTTCGAGTGCACACCTCCTAAAAGTGCATATTGGGTCAAATTGACCCAAGGCGTTTTTCAAATCGTTGTACTCCGGTAAATATGCCTTTTCTGTTTTTTTTTTGTGAAGACGTTTTTTGGAGTAAATTATTCATATTTTATGGTTCTCGATTTATTTTTGGACGAAAACAAAAATTAAATGCCAAATCACTCATTCCTATCAAATGTCAAACAATCGGTGACAGAAAATTGTTCGGGTTAACACGATCTGGTATGGGCTCGAAGGATCAAGATTTCCAATAAGCTGCGGCTTCGCTGCCGAGTTCGCTGCGCGGACCAGTGAAATTCCTTTTCTCCTTTTTCGGCATGATTCGAAATGTTTTTATAGACTGGCAAAAATTTCGATAACAACGAATGCAGAACATTTTTTTTCGTTGCGTTTCAACGATGCGAAATCCAATATTATACTTTACAATTCCAAGAATCCAAAAAAAAAAGTGACGATTATTTCGTTACCACTGAAACGCACTTTGTCAATATATTCAAAAGTCTCAGTCTGTTAAATGGTGCGATTCGCATAGTCGTTGTTAAATCACCAAATTTCGTAATTTTCTCAATGCAAAAACACTCAGGACAGAGTTTATGGTCCCATAAACGTCATGTTAATGTAACAGTCGTCATTTTTGTTAGAAGCTCCTTGGCAAGGTTGTTTTCATTTTTTGATTTAATAATGCAGCCCACTCGGAGTATCGATAGTCTCTGAGAGCACGATAACAATGAACTGACGATAAATTAAGGGTAATGTGGCAGCCGGGTCTTTTGGCCCAGCAGGATCCTCATTGCCCTCGCCTGCCGGTCTATAATGTATCTATACATCCAGCATCGACTATGTATCTGCGTCTATGTATAGGTATATGAAAATATATCGTAGGTATAAGAAAGCTACGAGCTCTCCGACCTTATGCGCCTTTATATAGTGAATATATAGATGCGAATAGAGCGTGTAGACGACAAAGCGAGAGTCGAACACGAGTATCTTTCCATCCTCCCCTATTAGCCCTGTCACAACCGACCATATTTAACGCCGTTTGCCACATTATTATGACCCGCTTCCGCTTTCGTAATTTATTATCGTCGCAAACGTATTCAATGCGAAATCTCTCTTTTCTCTCTCGCTCCCTCTGTATATGTTAAAGTGTGAGCCAACGTTGCCCGCGAAATATTTGAGCGATTTTAAATTTTTTGACATTTTTCGAATTTACAGAAGTTTTTCGTTTTTTTACCACTTGTGCTTGAATGATTCGTCAACGAAACAAAAAGGTCACCTGTGATTTGAAGATTTCATCGTTGTAGGAGTGCTACGTGTGGTGAATGGGAAAAGTAACAAAATAATTTCGAGTTTTTCCCTATAAATTTGTTTCTGCGATGATCGCTTGAAAAATGAGAGTTCGAAATTAATGACATGGTTGTTGGTTGCTTCAAACACCGTGGAGCTCGTCGTCCGATGGCCCGATACTCGGCTGAGTATACTATCTTTGAATAAAGCAGATTCGTTGGTGTGTGAAATCATTTTTTATGGTCCCGAAGAAATGTCAGTCATTGCCAAAGAGTTTTTGAACGATTTTGAATTTATTTTCTTCTCAGGACTCAATTAAGATAAAAGTTTTTTGTCTTCAATCTCGATCGGCTGATTGCTGAGTTTTTTTCCGTACGATATAGACGCACCAAATTTGGCACGTGTTTCCAAGTACCAATGAGCGTGGTTTCTGGCCATCGGTCAATGCAACCATCTTCATATTGTCATATCAATCAGCATTGGTAACAATAAATCGTTGGGTTGGGGAGAAATCACAACAGAGGATACCGGAATAATTTTGCGAATAACGGTTTATTTTTATTAGTGGCTTTCGCTTGTGGGATAAATGCAAGAGAATATGTAGATAGCATAAGCAAAAGTGTCGAACGTAAGTTTTAAAAAATCCCAAGTTTCTGAGTCGATTACGCAGATCCACGTCTTAGAGGCATCTGCCTTGGGCACTTTTGATAGGTCATCAGAATGGCGTGCGAGTGACGCACTCGTAAGTATATTCGATAACTCTCGGTACTGCAGCGATGATCAAATCCCACTCGGTACGCACAATTTCTTCGCTGACTGACCCATTGATCACATTCTCATACTCTTGAAGGACTTCCATCGCACGATTGGTGAACTGCGTGAGGTACTCGTCAGAGAACTTATTGGTCTGGAAATAAATCGAGCCCATGTGCGATTCAACGTACTTGTGTGCTTAAGTTTTGCAGTGGAAATGTACCTGACAATAAAGACATTGCCGAGGGTAGAAGGCGGGAACTCAAAAGGCTGGGCAATCGACTGACTGTTATTAGTTCGGATAAGAACGCGTGCCTATCCGTGCGAACGACCTTTACTCTTATCCATCGGAGTACTCGCACTTGACTCATTTGATCACGTTTTCGATAGAGGAGAGGGGCAAGGCATAGAAAATTGGAAGTCAGCCGTTCTCCGGTTATTATTTAGTTGTGAAACTTATCCAGAAAATTCTAAGAGACTTTTTCGTTACTCACCTCCTGAAGCGACTTCGTGGAGTTTAACAGATTTTGTCGGTCTGTCCTTAGCACTTTTTCGGCTGCACCGACCATCTCCGCAAACTCAAGGGATACTTTTTGGGAAGCTTGAGAAGGCGCGCTCAGAGTTACGTTTATAAGATGGTCCTTTAGACGTTGGGCGTAGCTCTCATGAGGGAATCGGCATACCTCTTCGACGAAAGTTCCATGTTTCTTCCCCCACGAAATTAAGTCGTCAATGAATGACCCGATCTGCAGTAAGAAATAGACACAAACGAAATTATGATTGTAATGATAGAAACGTGATTTTTACGTATCAGACTTACGAGTTTAAGATGGTCTCGGACTTTAGTTGCATATTTCGAAGCAAGAGCCTTCTTCAATTTATTGTGGTCCACTAGCCCTCGTTCAAGCATTTCTCGGTATAATTGTGCATGGCGCTTCTCGACCATTGCCATTGTCCAGTCCATCACTGCTTCCAATTCGGATTGCTGTGACGATTCCGTCGTGGGACTCGATGATACAGTCTCGGGTGCTAGTTTGGTCTTGGTAGTCGGTTCTTCTGTAGGATAGGGAGTATCCAGAATCGTTGGTAGCCCGCCCGCCACGGGAATCAATGATGGATCCTCGGGTGCTGGTCCAATCGAGTCAGTCAATTCTTCCCTAGGATATTCAGTATCCGGATTCACTGGTAGCCCGCCCGCCACGGGAATCAATGATGGATCCTCGGGTGCTGGTCCAATCGAGTCAGTCAATTCTTCCATAGGATATTCAGTATCCGGATTCACTGGTAGCCCGCCCGCCACGGGAATCGATGATGGATCCTCGGGTGCTAGTTGGGCCTTGGTAATCGGTTCTATTCCTGCATAGTCGTTATCCAGAAACAGCATGGGAGGATCAGGCTCCGCTTTCGTCTGCTAGTCAAATTTTGACAAATTAATTTGTTATTAATTGCAAAGTCATGTACTAGGTTTTGGAAAGCGACATAATGCCCAATTTTTTTGTATGGTAATCTTTAATTGTAATTTTTTTAGTAGCTTTGTATCGATCTTTTAAATGATATTTCATCATCAGCGATCGGTGCCTGATCGTTCAGTGTATGGCTGCAGCGATCTCCTAAGGATTGCAACCCAATATTTGTCTGGATAACCACTGTGCCTACACGATAATGCTAGCCCACAAATATTCTATTTCGTTTTGAAAATTATTGTCATTTTTATCATTTTTCTTAAGAAATGTACAAAATGAAATATAAAAGAGATTCAAAGAAAAAAAAACGTGTAATTACTGAAGCGAAGAATGCAGCAGTAGCACAAAGAACGATAGCGAGTTTCCACATTGTGATGGGGTTCCTTTCTTCGTGGCCTGTTGAAACTGATCTGACTTGAGATCGACGGTGGTTTGACTATTATAGTGGCTCGGCGTTACCGATTAGGAGGAAAAAAGTTTTACAAAACTTGTTTACAGAGTATAAAGTAACAGTTGGTGGGCAGCGAATGTAGTTTATATAAATAAGAAAACGTATGGCGAACGATAAAATCCTTTGTCACAACCAGATCCCACTGACACATATGCAAATTTAATTGGTACGTGCTGGATCAATTTTTCCTTATTACCGTTTGAAGAATATTAGGAGAAAAAAACAGTCAAGGTCACCTTTAAATTCATAAACATGTTGTTCCATTCGTGACACACGTGTCAGAAATAAGCTCTGTTGTTTTCCTCAAAAAATAAGCTCTTTCCTCGGCATTACAGTCGTTGTGTGACGCGCTCGTGCTGGTGCACTTACCGATTTCGATGTTCCACAGAACACCAAACGGAGGTTTTAAAGGAGGCAATTTTTTAATTTATATCTGATAACGTGTGCCATTTCGAAAATTAATACTTCGTTAACTTATTATCTTGAGATTCGGTAGAGTCTCGGGACAATGATATTAGTGAACTTGGACGTCCGCTGGCCCGAGACTCCGCCGGACAATTATCTCTGAATAAAACAAATTCGATGATCGGGGGAATCATTTTCTTCAATTACGAGGTCCAGAAGAAATATCGTGCTTTAAAGATTGAACTGGAAACTATTTCAAAGAAAAGATTTTGATTGAACCTTAAATCATCGCGATTGATACCGTAATTGCTGAGACAAAACTTTCCATCTGTAAAGATCATGCAAAAAGAGCCAACACATACGACACAACGAAACGCCTCTTTGACACCTATCGAGTTTCTGATTGGCTAGGCAATTGGCTAAGAAGCGAGAAGCTCAAAAACAGAGCAGACGTGCGATTGAGTAGGAAAATAACGCAGTTGCGAAAATCATCAATATTCTACTATAGCAACATTGACGCTCCAGTTTAGTTGAACAGATTCGCCTACTATAATTCAGGCCTTTGTAGCGATAGGCGCGATACATTCGATTCTGAGTTGTTCACACTTGTCAACAAATGTTGACCCGTCCAGGCTTTTTCCCGTCGAGGGTACCTATTGCCACGATATATATATTTCGTAATTAAAATCGAATGCTCTATGAAGCTTCATAGTTCTTGAATTTTTGAACTCAGCGGCGAGTCTTACTGTATCAGAAGAAATTTTAGATTCAAGAGTGCTTGATAATTCAAATTTTGTGTCGCCATCGTTTTATTCTTTTTTTTTCAATTGATTACATTACGAACGGGGTTCGGATTGGAATCTGCGCCAGAATGACGAACTGCATACAACTTATGGGGAAAGACAAACTGTAGGCAATTTTGGCTCGTTCATTCTATCGAAGACGTTTTGTTTACGATTCCTTTCGCGTATTATACCAGCGCTCGAAGCGAAAAGACGGAAAGAAGATGCGCCATTAATGTTGGGAGCGGTGGAGTGAGGACAATCTAATAACGAAGCAAGATTTTTTCATTCTACCTTAATCTTTTGCGAATGACGGTGGGGGAGGGGAAAGCAGAGCGTGTGTCTTTTGGCATCCTAACTTGCTATTCGACCGACAACGAAAGATAAAGCGATAGAGAGAGAGCGAGGGAGAGAAGCGAAGGAGAAGAAAGCAGAAAGCTTTATATAAGTATTTGAATGTCTGAAAGTTTTCAAATTTATTTTCTTCTCAGGATTCAATTAAAATGAAAGTTTTTTGTCTTCAATCTCGATCGGCTGATTGCTGAGTTTTTTCAGTACGAAATAGACCCACCAAATTTGGCACACGTCTCCGGGTACCAATGAGCGGTGGTTCCTCGCTATCGGTCAATGCAACCATCTTGATATTGTTATATTAATCAGCATTGGTAACAATAAATCGTTGGGTTGGGGAGAAATCACAACAGAGAATACCGGCATAATTTTGCGAATAACTGTTTATTTTTATTAGTGAATTCCGCTTGTGAGATAAATGCAAAAGAATATGTAGATAGCATAAGCAAAAGCGTTGCACGTAAATTCTAAAAAATCCGGAGTTTCTAAGTTGGTTACGCAGATCCACGTCTTAGAGGCCACTTAGAGAGATCTGCCATGGGCACTTTGGATAGGTCATCAGAATGGCTTGCGAGTGACGCACTCGTAAGTATATTCGATAACTCTCGGTACTGCATCGATGGCCGAATCCATCGCACGACTCAGAATTTCTTCGATAGCTGTCCCATTGATCATTTTCTCATACTCTTCAAGGAATAGCGCCGTGCGTGAGTTGAACAGGGCGTGGTACATCTCAGTGGTCTCATTGAGCTGAAAATAAATTAAGCCCATGTACGGTTCAGCGTAATTGTGTGCTTAAGTTTTGTAGTTGGAAATGTACCTGACAATTAAGACATTTTCGAGGGTAGGAGGTGGGAACTCAAGAGGTTGGGCGATCAACTGACTCTTGTTCGTTCGGATAAGGACGCATGCCTATTTATACGAACGACCTTCACTATTATCCATCGGAGTACTCACACTTGACTAATTTGATCACGTTATTGATAGGGGAAAGGGGCAAAGCAGAGAAAATTCGAACTCAGCCGTTCTCGGGTTATTATTTAGTTGTGAAGCTTATACAGAAACTTCCAAGAGACTTTTTCGTTACTCACTGTCGGAATTATCGCTTCCGGATCGGTTATCTGCTTTTCGCGCAGTTCCTCCAATTGTTTAGTGACTTCAGCCAACATCTCCGCGAACTCAAGGGATACTTTGTGAAAAGCTTGATAGCGAACGCTTTGAGTCACGTTAAAAATAAGCTCGCACACATGTTCGTGGTAGCGCAAATGTGGTGACCGGCATGTCACGTCGTCGACAGGTCCATGCTTCTTCCCCCACGAAATCAAGTCTTCAACGATGGAGCCGACCTGCAGTAAGAAATATAGACACAAACGAAATTATGATTGTAATGATGGAAACGTCATTTCTACGTGTCAGACTTACAAGTTCAAGATGGCTTCGGAATTTAGATAGATACTTCGAAACAATTTCCGTCTGTGTTTTAAGATCCTGTGGCCCCCGTTCCAGAATTGTTCGGTAAACTTCTGCATGGCGCTTTTTGATCATTGCCAATGTCCAGTCGATCGACGTCATGGGTGTCCCGTCGAATTCGGGTTGCAGTAGCATTCCCACCGTGGGAATCGATGGTGTATTCTCAGTTAATCCTCCGGTCGCGGGAGTCGGTTGTTCTTCTGCATACTGCTGCGTTTCCAGAATCAGTCCGGAAGGCTGTGCTCTTGTCTGTTATTCAAATTTTGGTATATTAATCAGTAATTAATTGAAATGACATGTACTACTAGGTTTTGGAAAGCGTCATAAATTCCCAATTTTTTCATATGGTACTCTTTAATTGTAGTTTTTTTTAATAGCTTTGTATCGATCTTTCAAATGATATTTCATCATCAGCGATCGGTGCCTGATCGTTCAGAGTATGGCTGCAGCGATCTCCTAAGGACTGCAACCCAATATTTGTCTGGATAACCACTGTGCCTAAACGATGATGCTGACCCACAAATATTCTATTTCGTGTTGGAAATTATTGTCATTTTTATCATTTTTGTTAAGAAATGTACGGAATGAAAAATAAAGGAGATTTAAAGGAATGAAACATGTAATTACTGAAGCGAATAATGCAGCAGTAGCACAGAGTACGGTAGTGAATTTCCACATTTTGATGGCGTTCCTTTCCTCGTGGCCAATTGAGATTGAGTTGACTCGAGATCGAGGGTCGTCTGACTATTATAGTAGCTCGGCGTTACGAAGTAGGAGGGAGCAAGTCAATAAAATATATTTAGAACATGAACAAACAGTTGTACGTGCTGCAAAGAGAGTTCATGTAATAAAAAAAAGTATGGCGACCGATATATTTTTCACAACTAGATCCCACGACAATCGTATGCAAATTTACTTGGCAAATGCTGGATAAATTTTTCCTTGTGGACTTTTAAAGGAGATAAGGAACCAAAGAGTTAGGGTCACCGTTATATAATTCGTAAACATGTTGTTCCATTTGTGACACCTGTCTCACAAATGAACTATTTTTTTCACTCTAAAAATAAGCTCTCTTCTTCGGCATCACAGTCGCTGTGCGACACGCTGGTGCTGGTACACTTGCGGCTTTTGATGTTTCACGCAACATTAAACAAGCGTTGAAGGAGGAAATTTTTCAACTCTATTTGATGGGTTCACCTCAACGGGACTCACCTGAATAATTATGTCTGAAGATAGCAGATTCGGTGATCGGGGAAGTCATTTTCTCTATCCACCGAGTCCAGAAGAAAAATCGTGATTCAAAGATTGAACTGCGGAGACTAATTAAAGGAAAAGATTTTGATTGAACCTTAAATCATCGCGATTGATACCGTAATTGTTGAGAAAAAACTTTGCATCCGCAAACATCATGCAAAATGCGCCAACACCTACGATACAACGAAACGCCTCCATTGGCTAAAAAGCGAGAAGCTAGAAAACAGAGCAGACGTGCGATTGAGTAGAAAAATAATGCAGCTGTGGAAATCATCAACGTTCTACTATACCAACATTGACGTTTCAGTTTAGTTAAACGATCAACCACTACGCGTGCGAGTACCGATTCGCCTATTATAATTCAGGCCTTTGTAGCGATATAGGCGCGATACATTCGATTCTGAGTTGTTCGCACTTGTCAACAAATGTTGACCCGTCCAGGCTTTTCCCCGGGGAGGGTACCTGGTGGCCACGATTTATATATGTCGCAATAACAATCAAATGCTTGCTTCCTTGCTTCATAGTCCTTGAATTTTTCAACTCAGCTTCGAGTCTTAACAGCTACTGTATCAGGAGAAATTTTAGATTCAAAAGTAGCTCACAATTTAAATTTCGTAACGCCATCGTTATAGTCTTTTTTTTTCAATTGATGACATTATACGAACGAGGTTCGAATAATCCATCTGCGCCAGAATAACAAACTGCATCCAACTTATGGGGAAAGAAAAGCTGCAGGAAATTCTGGCTCGTTCATTCTGTCAAAGATGAAATTTATGATTCCTTGCGCGTATTATACCAGCGCGCAAAGCGCAAGGACGGCAGGAAGGTGCGCCATTGATATTGGGATCGGTGGAGTGAGAACAATTGAATAACGGAGCAAGATTTTTTCATTCTGTCTTATTCTTGGCGCTATGCTTTTTCGCCTGCAAAACTTTCGCCAATGAGGGTGCGGGGGAGGGGAAAGGAAGGCGTGCGTCCTTTGGCACCCTAACTCGCTTTTTGACCGACAACGAAAGATAAAGCGAGAGAGAGAGAGGGGGGGGGGGNGAGAGGAAAGCGAAGAAGAAGAAAGCAGAACGCTTTATACGATACGTACATAAGCTCGAAGGGAAAAGAGAATTAAGAGGATCTAGCCTCTCCAAGCTGCGCGCCAACTTTTTTCATATTCCAATTAGAATATTTTCCATTGATTTAGAGCCTGCGAAAGCAGATATTAACGGTTTAACTCGACGATAAATTCACGGTGTCGATGGGGTAGTTTGCCTCACGATAAGGGCGGGGAAGAAAGTGCGGGAGCTTGGGAGAGGGGGTGGCAATTCTAAGTTGAAAAGAGAGAATGTAGTGAGAGAGATTGAGCTCGAGAGGGAGAGGAGATGAAGGAGGTTCGGAGGAGTAAACTGTCTCGCATTACGATATGGTCCCCATTTTATCCATTGGCGAACGAAAAAAAAAAATAAAATAAAAAACGAATAGTATGGGAAGAAAGTGAGAGAAAACCACCCTCTTGAAGGCAAACTCGGAAATGTGGAGTACGAGAAAACTCGTTCTCGAGAGTGAGAAAATGCCCTCGACACCCGCAGAAGTCCAAGTACTCGTAACTACGTATGCTAACTTTACGAGAGTTACGCAAACTCTCGTAATATTAATCACGAGCCAAGCAGAAAGTCAGGAGGTCTTGGGGGAGGGGGCAGGGGGCAAAAAAGAGCAGGGTTTCGGGGGCTGTAAGGCCACTCGCAAAGACGCTTGGTAAAACGTATATCGCTCGTAAAAATGCCGACCGGAGTATTTACGAGTTTTCGCACCCCCGCCCTCCTGCCCCTCACTCTTCCTCTCTCCCGCCTCGGCGACGGAACAGGCCGCAGAGCTTATTTGAAATCGAAATCCACCACTTTATATATGCGTCTATACGCGCCACTTAACAACTCTATCCCGGGGCTTTTTTCTTCGAAGAAAAATTACTTCACTTGACCATTACCATCCATCATCCTAATTTTTAATAATTATTCCAGCTGAACACGAATCATTGTACGAATTTTTCAGCCACCGTTTCTCAAACGAATGTTCCAGAAATTACTGTCTTACAATCCAATGATCACAATTTTCGAATGTATTCAGTTTCTTATCTTGACATTCTTATTCGACTAGAAAAAAAGACATTTTCCGAAGGCTCTGCTGCCTGTTGATTACGCCACATCAATAATTTCCCTCGATACGAAGTAATTCCGAAAAAGTGTTGAAAACATTGCAGAAAATTGAAATGCGGGGAACCAGTTTCCAACACACTCTCCGTGATTCATTGAAAAATTGAATTTTCTCAATCTATCCAAATTGGCATGCATTTATAATCAAGACCACTAAAAATCAAACCCCTACAAAATTTACGACAAATTTCCTCCTCAATCCTCCGAAATTCAACAAAAAAAAGTTTCAAGTCTATGGACGCAATGTTGACCTCGCGCGGTGATTCTTTCTCCACAAATTCATCACAAAACCTTTTGAAAAGTATAATTTTCAGCCTCCCACCATTATTCAAATACCTTTCAAAAATCAAGCAGGAGAATTTAAAAAAATTATTTCCCTGCGCCATTTTGACACTAATCCAATAAAATATGAATTTGTAGCTGCAAACCCACACACATGCACATGTACCGTAATATACACTATAGGCGCACGCAACCGAAAAGACTGAAAAAGTCTTCTAAATTGCTTCCGTTGCAGAGTACAGTTGGGAACAGTATCTAAACGCTTTATTTAATAAAAGAGTAGATACAATTCCATAATAATAATAATAATAATAATATTCCGGAAAGCATAATATTATTAGTTTCAGCCTCAATGGTATAGCAGTACAACTTCTTTTCTCTGCTGCCGTCGTTATGGAAGGGAGACAGAATAAGGGCGAGCTATGACTCTGTGTGTTAGATGGTGGATTCCGCGCGAGTGTAAGGGTATGAGTCTGTGGAAGATAGCAGAGAGTTCACGGAGTCAATATAGTATACGAAGGAAAACGTCGCTGATCATAGCGAAAGAGAAGATTGGGACTTATATGTAACGATATATATATGTATGCATTTTACCATGAACAAGGAGAGAAAGATAAAAATGAATGAGAATGATATTGCTGCCGAGCTGCCGAGCGAGGGAGAAGTGTCGTGGCAGAAAAGATTCGCGCACGAGTGCGAGAGTAAAAAAAATGAGAGGATGTAGAAAAAGAGTGCGAGGAAGGGAGAGAGAGAGAGAAATAAGGGTGTGGAGGAAAGATGAGGAGCTTTATATATAGCTTTTGAGTCTTTCTCTTTCTATCGGTTCCCCTTCTTGCGGCGTCGGAAGATAAACATGACTGGGATAGCGAATGTAGGAGCGATAAAACGATATGAAAATCCAGGAGCCAGATATAAAAGTGGTGTTCCTCTCCTTCCTTTCGTTCCTCTTTTCTCCTTTCGCTCTCACTCTCTCTCGTTTTTTTCTCTTTCCATCGCGTACTCTTCTGTCTGTTCTTCCGCCCTATATCGTCGCAATTTCCCATCGTCCTTTCTTCCACAATCATACTAGCAATCACTCGACTCTTCTATTCGTAGAGTTGTCTGCTTCTCTTTTTCTGCTGGGTTTGTTCGCTGCTTCCCGCTGTTCACGTCCCTCTGTAATTCTCGCCATTTCTTCGGCTTTTTTTCCTCACGTACTGGCTCTTTTTTCTTGAGGTTTTTTCCTTTCCTCTCTACACATTATTGCCGAATCTCTAGTCCAATGAGCACTCGTGTATACATGTACTTCGAATTATACTACCTGTGTCGAAATAGCTTCACTTCCATACAATCATCCTGCTTCTCTCTTACTTTCATAGACATTTCTCTCTTCATCTCTCGCTTCTCTCCATCTCTCCATTCTCACCCTCGTCACAGCTTTCTCAACGCGATCTTTATCACCGCACGTAAAATTCGTGTACGCTAAATGTCTCTTATCCCACGTTCATTTATATATATAATCATACACATTGCTACTGCGAGTACGTTTTCCACTAGATGACTATGTAATGAAATTTTATCGAGCCAAATGAGACTCATTGCTCGGAGCATGAATTCGTACGACCAAAGGGTTTCAATGTCCATTCTTCGTTATTATCGTGCGACATTTTTTCCCCGGAAATTCCAGTTTCAGAAAATTGACAATCGTAGAGACTGTATTTCAAATCTCGTTCCTCATGATCATGTTTTCAATGCACACGTTTAATGCTGTTTCTACGGTACGACAACGCCAAGGGAAATATTTTAATAAACATTTACATTCCTTATTTGATTCTCCAAACCTCGAAGAAAAATGTTTCTCGGGAAGACGATTTAGACACGACGAAATGAATGCGTATGTCGCTTTTCGTCCCTATTGCGAAAAATGATTCATTTTTTAACAACAGCCCGGAAGAGCAGAGATAAGATGAATGGTGGGGAAAAAACCTCATCGAGGTAAAACTCGGAGAGGTATGTACATAATCGAGGCGTTATACGGAAAAGCACACGTGTACGAGGGGATGTTTGACAAGATGTCTACGTACGTGCGCGTATGTGGGGGAGAAAAGATTGGAGATGACGGAAGAAGGAGAGAGAAACATAACGACTGCGCGGGAGGAAACTCGTTGACGAAGAGACATCGCGAAAGTGAAGAGGAAAAAGGGGTTGAGTCGGAGTTTGATATTTGACGAGATTTCGCGCATATATGGCGCCCAGTTGTGATATTACCATACAACATACTAGACTACATTCTATACGATATACATATATATATTATTTATCAGCGATACAGATATATCAAAAGTTTACGTACATACGCGTCGATGTAAAATGACATTTTGCATTCACTTGCTCGCCGTATCTCGCGCAGGCACAGCTCTCTTTTCGTTTTTATCGGTTTCACTATAAAAAATAAATAAAAGAAAATAGAATCATATCGCCGAATGTTTTTCGATTTTTCTACGTATCATGGAAATTATATGCAGCGGCTTCTCCGGACGTATGTCAAAGCTCCGAATTTTTTTACATTTTTCTATTAGATCCGTGCATTTTCTGTAAATGCTTGTTACACAGGCGTTTTTGTGCTCTTCGACTTTTAGCAATCGATGTATAGATGCACGGACCTTCTTATTTGCGAGATTTCGTGACAAAATGAAAGTCCTCTTCGGGCTTCAAACTTTTGTTCATATTGCGTGCAACTCATTTTTTTTTTCAAAATTGAGATAAAAAGAGAATGCTTGAATCGTTTGTTCTTCTGTGACTATTCCGAATCAATAGCTGTTTTTTGTTTCTCAACAAAAATCAATCTCAGCTTGACCAGTTGCTTGCTTTTTATTGCTGTCGAGATTATAATCAAAATGCTTGACTAATTGAGTTGTTCGATCGGGTGAATGGAAATTAATAAGATGTAAGGAAGTCCGATTAGTTACTTTTCGTCTTGAACAGCTTTGCAAGGCAATTTTTTTGGTTCCGTTTGAAATTTCATCCTTGAAATCGATGGCCTCGGTTTCAAGAGTCGAATTTGTTCGAATTGACTCGAAATATCCCATATGAATAAATATTACATGCATATAGGATACTCGTCAGCCATATGTATACGACAGGAACGAGAAGGAGAGAACTCTGAGTGGTGTTTGCCAGCAGAGTGAGGAGGGAGAGAGCAAGAGAGAGAGAGAGAGAGAGAGAGAGAGAGAGAGGAGAGCACAGAGCAAACGCTATAACACCGCGGACAGCAGTAAATCTCGACGGTGGCGCCCAGTCCGAAGCATAAAAATGTCGCTCTCTCTCGTTTCCCTGGTGCTGCTGCCGCCACAGCAGCACCGCGATATCTAACCGATAGGATCGCTCGCGCCCGCGCCCTCACTCGCGGGTGTCGGATATACGCGATCGTTACTGAATCATCCTCGTTGAGAGAGAAAGAGAAAACAAATCTCTTTCCATCTCTCTACCAGAACGATTCTTCGTATATATTGGATCGTTTAAATGTTTTTCATCCACGAAACCCGCTATATTGGAACGGGGGGAAAAAATAAAAGAAAAATGAAAGAAATTTATTGCTGAGTTATTTGAAAATGTTGCGTCTGTATTCATACAAGATTCTCTCTGACTTTACGCTTTTTTCTTCTTCATAATACCGTCATTAGAGAAACGAACCTTTCACAAATATATCGCCGCACGAGTCTTTTCGAAACTCGAGTTGGTTTCATCGACTTTAAATCGCATCCGCGTTAGCCGATAAAACTTTAATCGAATTTCATCAGATTTGTCGATACCTTCGAGGATTTTTGACATTTTCCTAAACGTCATAACTTTTTATTCGTCGTGACGACTATGCTTCCGGTGAGCCAGTGCTTGCGATGATAAAGTTAAAATTGCGATATTTTCATCCTTATAAACATGATCGTTTCGGTGGAGCAGAGTAATTCTTGGCAAAACTCACGATTTTCGTTTCTCATACAACTTGCTATATATATTAATGCACGTTCATGTACATAGCTCAATTCATATGTATATATGATAAGCTCTGTGATAATTTATCGTCGTGGATTCGGGAACTCTAATGGCAATAGTAGAGCGCACCATCCGCCGCCAACACACTGCGGTGGGCGCTCTCTGGTAACGCGTGACAACGTGTGATAAAACATTCCTAATGGAAACAAAAATGATGTTCCTCTTTCTGTATCCGCGTCTCGTTCCCTTCGCTTCCTCCTGCTTTTCCTTCTCTATATATTTCGTGGCGACACGACGACAGTTACCGAGACCGAAAAACATCGTTTAAAATTTACCAAATGTGGCATTTCCATTTATTTTTCTCGAATTGATGTCAAAATATTCTGTCCATTCGAAAAATTTCTTCTTCAGTGAGGAATAAGTTAAATTTCAAAAACATTTTGTTCTCATGGGATGTTGACGAAAACGCGAAGCATTCACTGTCTTGACGGTTGAAAACGAATCACCATAAAATATTTTTCCTGCAAACAATTCGCTGCGAGTTTACGATGCAGTTTGCGAAAGGTTTCGGATTTAATAATGGATTCGATTTCCCATAATCACACTTTTCAAAATCCCACCCCGGACCGGCCCACTTCATTATTAACATTTCTTAACGAAAAATATAAACATTGCTTCGAACCAACTGAATGTTTGGCGTCGATAACGTTATATTAGTTAAAATTTTGATTTTTATGAAATGCATTTTTTTTATGAGACGATAAAGAAAGGAAAGACAGTGACTGAATCAATAAAAAGCTCTGCCAATATATGGAGAATAGAAGAAAAAAAGAGAAATATTCGCAGTTGAGCGAGTACTGGATGCTGCGCCATCGTGACGCAAGGTTCTTATAAAAGTCATAGCCCTCGACACTCGGGTTTTACTCGGATATCGACATAAATATTAATGGATCGGCTTTCATTCGTGCGATTCACAGACTCTATAGATATTCTTCTACGCAAGAGCAAATACGTATATGGACTTTGTTCCATCGATGAATCTAAGCGTTATTACTCTGACATGACATCGTATCAATCTTTAATGGCATTCTTGCGAAATCAATGCAAATAAATGGATCAAACGCTCCGAATCGAGAATCCATTAAACAATCCAATGAAAAAGAATTTTTAAATCTATTTCACTCCCTGTTCCTAACACCATGTAATATTATTACTAACCCTTCGAGTGATTTGGCATTTAATGGCAACGGATGTTTTGGCACTCAATTTTCGTTTTCGTAGAAAAATAAATTCTGGATCATAAAATGTGAATAATTCACTACAAAAAACGTGTCCACTAAAAAAAAAAAAAAAAAAAAAAAAAAAAA
>JBAJMU010000001.1:9230578-9267004 GCA_037952995.1 Hyposoter didymator | reverse complement strand
AAAAAAAAAAACAGAAAATGCATATTTTCCGGAATACAACGATTTAAAAAACGCCTTGGGGTAGACTGACCCAAAATGCCCTTATAGCAGGTGTGCACTCGAAGGGTTAAGTATAGCTTTTGATATTTCAATCAAGTACAATCGTGTTGTCGTGGATTGAGCAAACCGAACTTTATTGTTTCTTACACTGTGTTTTTCCCTGTAGAAAATGAAGTATATTGGTTTTCTATGTCTCCTCATCCATTACTTTACCTCCTTCTTGGAAATATCGCAGTTCATGCAAATCATTCGCAAAGCCTTGCTCTGCGATATTAATTTTACTACTTAATTTTCATTCAAACGACAAGTCCCCTCTCCGCAATATTTCGTGAATCTCGAGGTACATCTTGCGACTCCGTAGAGAGAGAGAGAGCGAGAGCAGATTCGAAATCTTGTGGAGAACCTTGCGGGGTGATGGAGAAACGCATGTGTATTTAACACTAACGTCTTGAGCAGTACACATGTTTATCCATATATATAAATATAAAGGGACGTGTATGGTGTACCCATGGTTTAGTACATGGAAGGCTTCCATGCCTAGAAACTCTGAATGTCACTTGGATTGTTATAACCCAACGTTTCACCCTCATACTGTCTATCTATCTGTCTATCCAGCTCTCTGTCTCTGTCTCTCTCTCGCTCTCTCCCTCTTTTTTGTGTGCTCGTACGCTTGAACGCTCACAAGCGCGCCGGCAAACTTAATCATAACAGCCTGTTAGCTAAATGAATAGCTGCTGCTACTGCTGCTGCTCTATGTTGGCTACGGGGTGACTTCTCTGCTTGAGCTGTTTTGAAAGTGTATGGGGGGTCGCGAGCCAGCCACTTATATACGTGTATATCTACTATCATTTGCAACTACTACAATTTGCTATATACATTGTCCTGAAATGATTCCCTCGGTCTTATTCGCTGCTCGTTTTGTCTCCCCCTTCTTGCAATCTCTCTTTCTCTCTCTCTCTCTTGCTTGCCTTCCAGTATTGTCGTCGTCGTTCTGCCCGTTGCGCTCTACATACGAAACGCGTATATCGATATATATACGTGGAAAGTGATCGTGCATACAATGCAGTGCCCCCTTTTTCGTCTCGATCAACTTTTCGCCTCGAGCGTTCTCTCCCACTCTCACTCTGCGGGGAACACCCCTTATTAAATTAATCTACCGTTTAGTAAATTAATTCGAAGTGTGCGCAATACGAGGGATATTCATCACTCGCTAATAGCTCCTATGAGATTATCCCTTGCTTCCTATTACTATCCTTAGTCCGTAGACAGCCAAAGATTACTTGCTGCGCGTTACGACTTTTGTTACTTTTGCTGTTATTTTTCGATGGAGCTCACCGTCTCCGATATTGTCAGATTTATAGGATGGACTCGGTAGGAACGGATACGTGAAGAAATGATTATTCTTTTCGAATTCACATTCAACGATCACACTCAGCTCTCATTGGGTGGCCGAGGAAATATTCGATTTTTTCTTGTTCTGATCTTTCGTTTTATGATTTTCCTTCGATGTATTTCTCTTTTCAACAAAGTTGAATTGTTTTTGAAGATTTTTCGATGGTTGTTCGAAAATAGTCGAATATCTCGGAGTCGCTTAAACAAAAATCGAAGGAATTGTTGCCTCTTCCTCCATCGTAGCAAAGTGAGGACATAAAGTAGAGCTCGAAGCATTTAATCAAGAAGATCGTTTTGTCGAGGGTCGGCTACAAAGGCCGTGGTTAAACACGAGATGGATAAAAGGAAAACTAGCGAAGTATGTAAGAAGGGACGATCGAAAAGCGAGAACGAGATTGCTCTTAGTACGAGTCACCGCCAAGAAGCTCGATCTCGTTTCAAATGAATCGAATTATCCGTCGAATGGCGTCTCACAAAAAGAGAGAACGATCGAAAGTGAACGTCGAACAAGTAATGGAAAGGAAAAGTAATTTACTACGGAATTGTCATGTCTCTTCCCTCTTCGATCCATTCTTACGCTTCCAATGACAAGAGCTTCTTCTCTGCTTTTAATCCAGAGGCTCCAACTCATTTTATTCGAGCTTTATAGCTCACTGAGATTTTTTTCATCTAAATAACTAATTTTACTCCATCGGGCAGGATACTCGCCAATTTTGCCTCTTCCTCATTTCAATTACAAACAGTTTAATGTTATCATTCGTCTCGCAATCTTTCCTTCTACGAAAATAAACTGCTTCGTCGCGTAATCGAAAAAAACATCGTCATTAATTATGCGTCAAGCTTAATTATTTCATAATTACAATTTCCCGCGAATATTAGAATCTTTCGGAATGATTATTCATTTGTTTTCATTGCGATGATTGAACGAATGACTTTTCTCAAGGGTGTCAGTCGTGCGAGCACGTGTTTGAAAGTAATATCGGTGCTCACATCACACACCATGAGGCACGTGATAATTATGTGTTGACGTTCAGCTACGAAAAAGCAAATAGAACGTTTTTTCCCATCTTCCGGATTTTTTGTGGTTGGACAAATATCTTTCGAGTAAAAAGACAGTCCGGTGACGACAGTTATCCGGGCTTTCTCTCCTCGCAGCCGCTTGCACCATCTTCCTCATCGTACTCCAGTTTTTTTATTCTATTATTTTTTTCAGCCTTGGTTGAGACACGTTGAGTGAGTAAAATAATCACTGTGGAGTCCCGGACAAATGGTCCACACACCCGTCCATCCGCTGTCGTGGTGTTCCCCATGACGTGGCTTCTCCTTCGATGACGGGCGGTGTCAGAACAGTTGAGAAAATATATTCGTTACTTTCGGCAAGGGTGACAGATCTCGGCGACAAGAGCAGTTGGAATTTCAAGAAAAAAAGTCAAGTGATTCATTCTTAACACGAAATGCAACTGTTCATTAATCAAATTTTCATTCATCATGAAAAATGCTCGCAAATGATTATTGTTCAATTTTTAACAGATTCGCAAATGATTGAATGGCAACGAAATTCCGGATATCAAAACTGCGTGTCCTCTAGCATGAAATCGTTGAACTGGAAGCATTCGAAAAAATGGAAACTTTGACTCGAGTTGCGCCCGAATATGTGAAGTCCAAAAGTATAAATTATTATTTATAATTAGTCCTCGACGTTGTTAAGGGTTTTACAAGTAAGAACCGCAGTTCTCAGCAATCCATCATTTCGGAAAATGACTGTGTTCCCAAAAAAGAGAAGATTGCCTGGTTTTTTTGACTAATGCATTGTTTCAGGTTAATATTCACGTGTAACAATGTTCAACGTTAAGCGTCAAAATCTTAGAGGCTCGGAGGTTTTTTTTTGTACTCAGTAGGAAGGTGCGGACTTTAATACAATTTTTTAAACGCCATTGAAATTTTAGAAATCGATAGAATGAAATTCTCATTTTCGAGCACGCAGGAAATTAGGCTCATGGTTGTATATCTTCATCTTCGAAGAATTCGAGGACCCTCCACGCGCCTCATCAGTGCAAGTAGCAATGTGACGCCTCGTATTGGTATTGGTAGTGACAGGATGAGCAAGAGGACATCGTGTCAGGATTTGTGCTACTAGAAGAGAATGTAGGGTGCCAACGAGAAAAGACGGAGGATTAGAGTAGCTCGCGGAAAATAGGGAGAGAAAAGCATTAAGAATGACCGTATATGTCTTTCATGCATGTTGAGAACGTTGGGATAACTAGTTCGTCGGAAACTTGCTTTTCCGACGGGATAAATCACTGCACGCGACGACGATCGAATTCTCCGTTTTAGAATGAACCAAAAGAGTTCGTCATCGCAACTTTCAGATTGTCAATTTTTTTAGTTTGGTTTTCAACTCATAATTTGCAATCGAGTAATTGAAAATTCTATTGTGACGTAATAATGATAAAATGAGTTTTGCAAAATGAGCTGTATAATGGCATCGAGTGAATCTGACCTGGAGACGAAAACAAAATGAACAAAAAAGCCACTGAACCTTTTTATGCTTTTTTGATTCTCAAAAAAATGATTATTTTTTATTATTATTACGAAAATGATGTGTAACTTATTAAAATGCTTAACAATATTCAAAAAACGTTATTTCCAACCAGCTAGCGCATGTTTTTCGCTATTACTCGATAACCTGAAATAAGTTCGTTTCAATTTCAATCCCCAGGTTAGTTTCATTGGTAACATGAAGGTTTTCAAAGACAGCGTTGATATCTGTCAACATTGTATTTTCGTATGTTCATTTTTGGTTTGCTAAAGTTAGAAAGATGAATTTTCAAAAAATACGAATAGTTGTAGAGCCTATGTATAAGGATTCGAAAAATGTGACTTCTATATGTTGTTCTCTTGACGACTACACGGTGGATCTTGCGGTGGATACAAAAATTATTCCAGCACGGTATATTTTTCTATGTTATTTCCAAAGTCAGCGCTCAATGTTGAAAATTTTGTTTACCATTCGATTCGCGCGTAATTTTTCTAAACGTTCAATCTCGATTTTAAATCTGATTCAAATTTCTATCGACATTGTCGGCCATTCATAAACTTCGCTTATTATTCGATATCAAACTAACGGCATCCATCCATCGCTTTCCATCCTCTGGTCGGTAAACTCTAGATTGTAGGGATGAAAATAAAAATGTTAATTTAATCGTAATCAGGATATTATATTTGCCATTTATTAAATCAGAGATATAATACACAAGCGATAGTTAACATTTATGTATAATTTATACAATGGGCGATTCGTCATCGTCGTCGTAATATTAGTCTTCTTTATTATTCATCTTTTATACAGATTGTCGCTACCGTTTATCGTCAACAATTTACCTAATCGTTTACTGTACAATTCAATATTTTATTATTTCACTGGCCAAGTTGAAAAATCATCTCTCATCAGTCCTGAATGTTCGAATTATTCGGTACGTGCAAACACATGACGCGGATTTGTAATTACCGAACGTCACTCATATGTGTCAATTCGCTGAATATTTCAATTTATAATATTTGGAGCATTTATTGAGTTTTACTCGATCACGATAATCCAAACGTTTTTCCTCACCGATATTTTCCTTGCAAGATTCCTTTAGATCGAAATCGCTGAAGTTCGTTATTAAAATTGAATCCTAAGTCAGGACTTTTGTCGATAAGAATCAGATCATGCTTCATTCAGGACCAATTCGAGACGTTGTTTTTTCTTGGATATGAATGTCTGTATTGTTATTATATTATACATATAAATACTGGAGTAGGCGTTCAATATTTACGTGTCTTTTGAGCGAGTATGCGTGGGAATTTGGATAGAAATTTGAAAATTCGTTTGCAGTTAAAATTCCATCATTTCTCTCGAGTAATTTAGAGTTCTGTATGGTCTGCCATAAGAGAGCCAATAAATTACCGCGTTACCTGTACGTTTCCCTTTTTTTTCTTTTTTTTTTTTGTAGCGATTATAAGTGTTTTTTGGCAAATTTCATTTCTTCACTTCAAAGCAGCCTCGCTAGAGTTGGAAAATTTGACAATTTGAAAATTTAACTTCATATCGCACGCCTGCCTTTTTTGAGATCGAGTACGTTGTTGTATTTTTTTTAATCAATATATTTATATACATAAATAATTATAACAATGAATATAACTTCGAGTTCTACTTACATCGAGTTTTTATTCGAAACGCCAAATATCACAATCACGTTTATTCATTTATTCACCATTTTTGAATATCTACAGTAATATGTACAAGTGTGTGCGTGGGTTATGAATTTTATCTCGGTCAATGGATTTGGATCGCCATTCTTTCTTCTCATCCCTCAATTTCTTTTTTCTCGTATATAAGACACATATATAAATATGTATGTATGTACATGTGTGTTATATAGCAAGATAATTAATAGTTATTTGTTAATAAATACACCGGGTCGTTTGATGCTTAAATTATTATTGCACTGATCGTGGAAGTAGTCCATTTAATAAACTCGTTGAACTCGAAGCCATATTTATCGAGGTCAAAATTCTCACCCAAAGTTCCCGAAGCCAGAGAAAAAAAAACATTTTTATTTTTAACTGAATTTTATCAGCAATCACGAACAATCGGTTGTGTTTTCGAGAATTCCGATCTTTTCATTTTGAAACAATTTTGTCGCACATACTCGCTGGTGCCTGTAGATATGAGACGATTGTCCATTTTTCTCGACGTAATCCAACCGACCGGAAGTTTCTTTTTATCTCTTTCTTTTCGTTCGCAATCGCCGCTGCACACCTTATGGAATTTCGTTTCCGCGAGGCCAGATCCACGGACTTATCGCGTGAAAATTCACCGGGAAGGCAAGTTTTTCTCTCGACTATCGAACACGAAAGTCTCCGAGAATACGAGCAATGTCCGAGAAGGATATCGAAGAGCGCGTGTATGTGTGCATGGGAGAGAGGGAAAAGGAGGAACGAAATTTTTCAAAACGAAGGTACAAAAATGTAGTGGCTGGCGGAACAAGTGGATATTGACCGGAGAAATGAACACACTTTATCTCTTCATCTCTCTCACCCTCTTTTTTAGAGTCTCTGTGGGCAATCGTTACTGCGAAAGACACAAAAATAAACAAAATAACAAAGAGTTCAGCTTTCGTGCAAGTTTCTCTCACTCTTTCTATTTTGTTCTCTCTTTTTCTCATTTATTTCGATACATTTTCTTCCGTCCGTCTACTCGTGATATTGTGCGGAGAGAGTCGTTGGTTCTTGTCGGTCTGTACGTATTATTCGGCGAGATTTCCTTTTTTTCCTTCCGTGTGCCTCGTATTCTCGTTTTCGCTGTCTCACTTTTAGACACACACGCACACACACACACACAGATGTCTATATATATATTTATATTGAGCTTCGAAGCTTACGCGATCCCGGGCTTACTATATAGCGCCACTCCTAGGACGGAAAGTCCTCGCGAAACGCGCGCAACTACTTTCTCTCTCCCTCTGCCTCTTTCTCTCTTTCGCTCCCTCGAGCCAGCGAGAGAAAATCCACATCGGGATACCGTGAAGCCTTCTCTGCGCTTGTTCCAAACCGCCCCTCTATAAACCCTGGCCACGCCTGTTTTAACCCTCGCAATCCAGCATCTCTTTTCTCACGGTCCATACTGTTGCTCGAGTTCCCTTCTCAGCCTCTTGGCCGCTGTCTCACCGCCGCCGTCCATCTCACCATCGCTGCAACCGTCTTCGCCCTCTCCTACGACACCCTCCACTTCCTCCTGTCGTCTCTTCGCCGTCGCCATCTCAGCGGCGTGCTTCTTTCGCCATTTCGTTCGACGATTTTGAAACCACACCTGAAACAGCCACGTAATATACGAATTATTATTTTTTTCCATCAGGTCTCGATCACGAAAGACTAAGTTGAGAAATTTCTTGAATGCGCTCGACTAAACATTTTTCGATCGCAGGTTAAAATTCTTATCATTTCAACAGTATGTTCAGTTTCTTGAAAACCTGTCGGCAAAATTGACGATTTGCATGACAAAAATTTCGTCGTCAGGGACACTTTATCGAACTTTTTCTACAAAATTGACTTTTCAGAAAATTTATCTGAGTTGGTACAATATTTATGAGACTGGTGCATAATTTCGGTAACGTATCGTTCTCTCCAAAGATCGTGGTTGAGCAAGATTTTCGTTTCGATGCTTTCGTCAAAGATTAGCTTCCGTTGTAGGCGAAAAAAAAAGCAGGGGGCATAGTTTTTTCTTACAATTATGGGATGGAAACTCGATTTGCAGGTAATATTGCTCCGTTGCATTCGAAACGTTGTTGAGCTTCTTCTTTATATTTAGGCACAAATACCAAAGCAAGAAAAAAGTCATTAATTTGCTTCTGTCATGAATGAAAAAAATGTTGGAATCGATGAGGGTGATACGTAAATTAAATTAGCAGTGAGTTACCGTAAGCTGATTCGGGAATCGAGATATCGAGTCATTAATTAAATCTGGTGGATGATCGTCGGATTCCCCGAGTGCATTGTGCTCGATCGCCTTTTACTCTCTCACTCTCTCGCTCTCTCCCTCGCTCTTGGTCTATGTGGTTGAAGGCGCAGGCGACTCAATCAACCACCAGCACACATTGCAATGGAGCAACGAGTGTTCACATATGTGTCGTGCACTACAAACACACTAACGCAGACACTGACACACGTGTATGGAGATAGGGAACATATATGGACGAGCCCTCCCCGCAATTCGGTTCGATCGCTTCTCTCTCTCACTAGCCATGAGAGGAACAGAGACGAGAGAGAAAGCTTCGGTCTTCCTTGTCGAAGCTCCGGCTACTGCCAGGAAATTTACGAGCGGGATAATGCCCCGACGAATTGGCAGGCTGTAGAGCCTCTCGCAGCGAATCCATCGCCGCGTCCATGCAGACCGAAAGAGAGAGGGAGAGAGAAATGGCACCGCGGCACACCATTCATTGATATAGTTAATACTTGGTGGACTTTTGGACGGAGCAATGAAAAGGGTAGGGATGATAGGGATGGATGGAGGCGCGAGCATGTTGCTCCAAAACGCGCACGCCCTTCGACCTTGCCACAAATATATCACCATCAAACGATGTGATATATATTGTTGCTCGTAATATCGATATTCCAATTGAAATGAGAATATCAATTGGCTATATGTATTTCCGGTAGAAATACCGAGACAGGAGCCTGTTTTCTCTTTTTTCAGAATGTGTGGGAATGAGACTGGACCGGGCATGTGTTTCCCTTCGAACGGAAAACATCGTCGTTTCATTGTGATTTCTTTTTTTTTTTATATTATATGCAAAAATCATTAATCAATGATTGGCAATGCATAAATTTGGCTTTTCAATTTTCACGAAATTTCAGCTTTAACTTAAGAAAATAAAGGTCTCGATTTCAAAAAAGCAAAACATCGTGTAGTTGTGGTTTTGTAGGATTTTTCTGGCGCGTATACGTCGTCGTCGTCGTCATCGTAAAAACTCACGTCCCAAGAACACAGCAGGTGTCCCGTAGCAAACGTTTAGTAAAGCCACAAAAGAGGTTCTGAACGTGACTCCCGCCTGAGAAAACGTCTTAGTTGCTTCGCGTTATACTGTGCATTGAATATATCACGAAATTTTTTTTCCCCTCGCAAAAAATTTCGACCGACAGAACTCACGCACGAACCGAGTAGCCGGATCATTTCGTCATTTCAACATTCCATGGATTCATGTCTTCAGAGATTTCCTTTTTTTCTCTTCACGGCTTGACGCCATAAAATGGTAATGATTTTCTGCGTATTTGACATCACGATCAATCAAATTTCATTGAATTTTGAACGATTCGAAAAGTTCCTTTTAACCCAATTTTCTAAATAATGTTTTTTTTTTTCAATCAAAATTGAGTCCAATTTCAAAACCAATTTTTTTTAAGAACCTTTGAGAAATATTTTCGAGGAAATAAGCGCGATAAATGGAAGGATCGGAACTTGGATTGATGACCGATTGAATTTAGTTCGTATTCACGAGAAAATGAAGCTCGTTCTTCAAGCAAACAAGCTACGAATAGATTTTCGTATAGAAAGTGTAAAGTACACGAGCGAGAGTCTTGTGAGATGATTTCGTGCATCCCGAGCCCCGTGATATGCTTGTCTCGCTTTAGGTGCCCCTTTGCACCTATAAAGCTCTCGAAATACATAGTGGCACTCTCTGTGTCCCCGCAACAATGTATTTAATTAACGTAACGGGCGTCAAGGGAGTCACAGTAGCAATACGACAGAGAAAGTGAGAGACAGAGAGAGCGAGAAAGTGAGGGGGCGAGAGAATAAAGGGAAGGGAATGCCAGAGGCCACCGTGCTCCATTACACCCGCAAACCACCCCCGATCCAAAAGCCACGTTACTCTGGTACCCCTGTACTGTCCCCTTTTGCACCGTTTACTCGGAGACTATTTCCCTCGATTCCCAGCTCCACAGCATTCCACTTTTCGATCTTCTTTATCCCCCTCCCTCGGCCTTATGCTCTTCCGGGTTGCTCCGCTTTCGTTATCCTCGTTACGTTCTGAATTTCTATTCTGAGAGAACTTTTCTGCAATAAAAGTTCTGCGGCTAGTTCGATAATAAAAATTTGATTTTTTTACTACAAAATTCAATATGCAGTGGACCATGTTTTCAAAATTCGAAGGAAGGACATTTAAATTTACGGAGATTATGGGATTATGATAATTAGTTTTTTTTTATGAATCTTTGAAACACGGAAATTAAGAGAGTTTGTGAGGCTACACGGAGCATTTTGCTTTTCCTTCTGAATTCTCAATGATTTTATGTGCTAGCCGCATGACGAGTTTTTTCGTTGCTTTCCAATCAAATTAGTGCGTTAAGTGTCACAGGAGAAAAAATCACACGTTTTTAAAATTATTATTTATTATTACGCGTTGTTTAGCCTGGAGGATTAGCGATAGAAATCTCCAACATCTATTCGAGATTGTAGTATCTCGGGGGTTTATAGGAAGGTGGAAAGAACGAGAAAGAACCTTAATTCATAATATCGGCGTAAAGCATCATGCGTTACGGCACGTGTCTATTAATTTAGTGGCCACAATGTTGAATGTTAATTTCTTATCTAAAGTGTTAATTGGAAGTTTTTATATATATACGAAATCTCGCTGAACTATGAAACGAAAAGATTTCCGGATGAAACCGTATCGAGGATTTTAACCGGAAGCCCATTATCCGGCGGTTTTCAATGGGTTTGGAAATGTGCATGGTGCTGGCTAAGCGGCGCAACGCGAATGCACAGTTGATTCGCTCAGAGGAGCGTCATAGAAAGCTTGCGCGAACCCTGCTCCTCCAGCACTTCTCTCTGATTCCTCGGTACCGAGGAACTCGCGCTGGCGCACCCTCTCACTTCTCTCTCTCTTCCTCTTCAGCCCCCCAACGTCCGCGTAAGAGAGCTTCGCCTCTTTATCCCCCTTCCAGAGCATTTCAAGCTCAATGGCCGCCGCTCGGCTTTTCTCTCGAGCACCAAAGCGGGAAAGGAATCAAGATCGAGAGAGAAAAAAAGAGAGAGACGAATCAACAGACAGACAGACAGAAAGATTGAGAGTGAGAGACAAGAAGGGGGGGGGGGGGAAATTAAAGATATAAGCGTTCTTGCCTCCCGTGCTCTGTGCACGATCGAGCGGGAGACGCTAAACGGATTAAAAAGTAAACGGCTCTCGTAAAAGTTAATAGCTGCTCGGATGAAAATTAAAACACTCGACGGAGCGAGGAAAGAGAAAAAACGAAACGATGAGATTGAGAGAGAAGAACAGAGTGGCAGGGAGAAAGTAAAAAAAAAAAAAAGGAATGAGGAAAAGCAAAAGGTGACTCGAAAGCTCACCGGGGATTAAGAAAAATAGACATCTGGGGATCGACCGCGGTCTCGCTATCGGACAAATTAATGTTTTCTCCTTTCGCTTCCGTTTTTATCTCCACCCTAAAAAGAAACACACCCCAATAAACGCCCAGAAGAAAGAATTTCATTGCTTCCAGCCAATGTTTATTTTTCTCGATCCGCATCAATAATGAACAATTTTTTTTTTCTTCTATCTCAATTTTTAAACTCTCTGGGCCGTCGGTTCTCGTTTATTTTTTCCCCTCAGTCACTGACTTTTGCTGCAACAAATATCCCATTTTTTCCGCAAGACAAAAATGTTCATTCATAATACCGGCGTAATTATCACGTACGAACAAACAATCGAATCTCGTATTTTTTTACAAAAAAAAAAAAAAACTCNNAAAAAAAAAAAAAAAAACTCCACAGAATTCATTCAAAAGCGGTGATTTGTGGTTTCGGTGGAAAAAAACGAAGCAATCGTTTCCCAATTAGATTCCAATCGCTTTTGCCTCCAACTTTCTCTTTTTTTTCCATCCGATTACATCACATTCGTAATCGACGGCCCCAAAAACTTTAGCCCGCATAGTTCAAGGTGAATTGCACGAAAGGGAAAAATTTATGCCGCAAAGGATTAAGCTGCACTGCATTTAACGTTGACGAACGATATTAACAATAATGCGATAATAACAATAATTCATTGTTTTTCAACGATACAACAGATGTTGGAAATTTTTTTATTCGTAACTGTGATATATTTAGTAAGTGAGACTGTTGTGACTCATTTAGGTGTAATAAATCTTTTGGTTGAGCTCAGCTCAGCATGTAGCATCGAGGCAATACCCGCAGGTTTATTGGCGCGTATCCGAACATATACTGATACGTCTTAACCGCAATCCAGTATGTGCACGGCTCTATCCAAGAGGGTGAACACAATATTGGCTTTGCAATAATAATAATAGTGATAATAATAATAATAATAATAATAATGACAATTTCTCCGACGATATTTTATTCTTTGTACTTAATTTCTTCAATGTATAGATATTTGGTTGTGCAACGAGGCCGTCGTACACAAACGCAATAATACTTATGGCATTTATGGTTGTGTGGTTGTTCCAGTGTGTTTTCCTTTTCAACCGTCTCGAAGTATAAAACTCGATACATCAACCTTTCGCGATATTAGCTGACCATGCCGCCACAAATCTTCAATACTCTTTTTCATTCTCACGTTTACTGCGAGTACCTTAATATATCCCCGAATTTCTGGACACACGCTTTGTTATTAACGTTTCTTCGTTTACAGACTTTTATCCCTTACCCGGAGATTCTTCGTTGAAATTTAGTCTCCGAAGTTGCTGTCGTTTTCTTTTTTCTGAATTATGCCGTGCGCGAATTATCCTGCGAACTATGTCATTCGCGTTTCGTCGTTGATTCGGTGAAAATGTATCGATGCAATAAAAGTCGAGAGCTGGCAACGTTTTCCATGAATCTCGGAACATACGCTTCAGAATAAAATCTATTCGATTGGGAAATCTATGCAAAGGTCCACCCAAGTTGCGTAACAGCCGGAATACACACGCAGCATCCACACACCCTGGTCAGGATTACTCCTGCGGTTTTTTTTCACCCCGCGTCGTATTAGTTACGCACGCGTGTTGTACCACTGCTGCCAGCCCAAGTGGAGGGTGTGTTTGCGGCGAAGCAACCCTCAGCCTCTCCATACATCTCTCTCTCTCTCTCTCGCTCTCGCTCTCGCTCTCACACACACACGGACACATACACATAGACCCCGAAGCGCAAGCTCGTCGCGCCCAACTGTTAGATTTATTAAATCAAGATTATCTAAACCCCGGTTACATTGTTCTGTAAATCCGTGTCCATGTGTGCTCACCATATTATATAGATATATTTATAAATATACATATATATCATGGTGTAAAACCGCATTGATGCGTCAGACCCGACAACGAATGTACGGAAAGATTTTTTGTTTTTTTTTTTTTTTNTTTTTTTTTTTTTTTCACCAACGCATTTTCTACATGGCCATTGTAAAACGATTGCCCAGGAGTTATCAAATTTTCATTTCCATGATAAAACGAGATGAAATATCTCGATATAGAGCCAGTTTCGTCACCGAGTGTCCGATCGAGAGAATTTATTGCAAGACTAATACGAGATTGATAAATGTCATCAGAAATGATTTCTTTTTTACCGAGTAAACTACTGCAACCGCATTGTGACGAATTCGTCGGAGGGAAGAAAAGATATTATTGATAGAAATGTGCCACGCGAGGGTGGCCTCTGTTGATCCGTGGTGAATCACTTTTTCTTCGTTTTTCTTTACCACCCACTTTTCTATACGCCACACTTTCAAAGGTTTCCAACGCTTTTTTCGCTTTTCATTCCAAGGAACCGTTGGAACTTCTTTTTACTCGTCTATCTGTGAGATCGTGGCTAATTTTTTAACGGTAATTACACGCACAGGTTTCCTAAGCGTTCGGATTTCATGAATTGGTTCAGTTTGATATTTTATTTTATTTTTTTACATTTTATGACGGAATTCATCGATTTTTTGAGCTTTGCTATGACAGAGTTGCGCATGATAAAGAAAACTTTGATTTTGACTGATTTAATTTTATCACTCGCTTCATTGAAAATTGAAAATCGTCTGGATGTTACGAGCTGGAGAAAAAGTTTTTTGAGAACCGCGATTTAATTTGCACTTTTCGATAGAAGTGGAAATCTCGCATGTCTCGTCTGCATTGAAATCTCTTATTCACAACTCGATTTACATGAATACTGCGCAATCCTTTCCAAACGATTAAACTGAAAAACGTAACGTGAAGGAATAAATGTATTTTTTTATTCGTTGAAATTCATAAGTTTGTTGGTTCGGGAATGCCCAGTGAAGTGTCCATATATTTCGAGAAGTTTTCGTCACGCAGAGGTAGCAGAGAGTGTCGAGAGAATAAGTAATACGCTGCTGCTGCTGTGATCAGGGTGGAAAAGAAGAAGGAGAGGAGGAGGAAAGAGAGTTAGGTAGGTGAATGACGGAAGATAGTTTGGCGAGAACGCGTTTAGGGATATATATGGACGAAGTGGAAAGAGATGGTCGGAACGCTCAAGGATCTCCGAGGTCTCTCGATAATGCGCTCCTCTGTATTCGGTTCTCGTACATCGGCTTCCCATATCGATATGTTTCATACCTCGTGTCTACTCGCTCCCTTCTCTCCCACCCTTTGGTCCTTCACATGCTCGTATTCTCTGCTATACGCCAACGTGTTTCTCGTCCCCAGCAGTTATCGGAACCCGTCGGAACTCGAGCAGAAAGCGGCTACTGCGAGATCAAATGGCTTCACCGATTCCTGTTATCCCTTCTCCGTATCACCACCACCACCCCCTGCCCTCGCGCAACTTCAATATTCCATTTTTATGCCTGAATCAAATTTAGCACCGAGAAAATTTTATCGGCCGTCTGGCCTCTCTTCTATCCGTGCTTTTCTTTCTTAATCGTAAATATATTTGCCCTTTTTCTTCGTTTTTCATCGCCCTGACACCCCCCGCCCCCGCGTTCACATTCATCGCACACCACTCAAGAATAATAAAGATTTGTGACGTAGGCTCACGGATTGTCCGAATAAGTGAGAAAAATTAGTACGCAATCTCGCGAGATTTAGAAATCAATGAACGTTGCATTTTTGAGAATTGCTTTGAAAATATTTTTTTCATTCACGTGCACAGGAAATCCGGAAGTCAAAAGTTCTGAAAAGAACTGGACACGACGTTATTATTTTGAAATAAAAAGAAAACCGTCGAATCGGCGTCTGCAAGGTTGGCAAAGTTTCTTTTATTCAAGATAGTCATAAACGATCGATCGCAAAATTTCAACATTGTCAATACGTTGAAATATTACCGGAAATATTTCGATCAAAATAAATAATTGTGACAGCGGGACTCGATCAGAAAACATTAATTTAAAAAATAATATTTCACTAAGGGTTAGTTTTATCTGGTCGCGCAGTTTCCTCATCGCGTTGTAACGCGATGAACTCTGTAGAGTTCGTTCCCAACGAGTGCACGCAGAAACGCATTTGTACGCTTTGATATACGCGATATAACGATTCTAGAATCGTGAATAGGAGCAATGTAGAGAAAGACGGAGAAAGAGTGTATATATATGAAGTTAAAGTGCGTGTCGTAACGGCGCGTTTAGAGAGATATGCGCGTGTGTGTGGGAGGAGGTGAATGAAGGGCGAACACCGCCTGTTGGCGTGATTTATCACGCCGCACGCCGTGCCATGCCATTGCCCGTACAGTATACCACCATGATGATACATCGTTCGAGAGCAGCTAGCGAATGCTACCACGTTGCTTTGCCATAACGTATAGTTTGCTACCGGTGCTGTTCCAAGGCTTATTGCTATATATTTCTATATACGCACGTCGCTCGTCATGCAGCTAACGAAAGGGCATAACGCCTACAACTTTACACTCCAAATTGTCTGATTTACGTCCGTTTGCTCGCTATCTGTCGATCTATACGCATATAATGATCGATGAAGCACGTAAGGCATCGCCGGATGAGATTCAACACGCCAAGTCATGTGCGTTATGCCCTTTTGATTGCTAACACTTGATATCAACGTTCGAGCACCACTTCACTACTGTTACTTCCTCCCTCTCGTTCTCTCACTCCCTCGATCCCTCGCTCGCTCTCTCTCCCTGTGGAAAACCTGAAACGAGCCCTCGCTCGTACTAATTGACGTCATCGATATTGGTATACGTCGACGAGCAGATTACCTTGCCGTAAACAACTACCCGTACACACCCTCAATCTGCCTCCACGCGCGGGGTCGTCATCTTCTTTCCAAACTCTTCCTTTCTTATCGATAAAATAATTACATTTTTTTTATGTTCCGTTTCCTCTCAAGGGTTGAAAAGTTCTATTCCTTCTTTAGCCGAATGCAGTGACGGCTCGCTATATTTTTTCTTGAAAAATCAGCAGTGCGTCACAGTAACAGGTGAACCGAATATTCACCAGTATTCAACAGAATTTACTGCTATTTTCTGAGGAATATTAATAAGGCGCCAAGTCGCAGTCGCGTCTTTAGAAATCATGAGGGTTGATAAAACTTAACGAATTGTTCGATTCTTTTAAAGAGTCGGTTCGAAAAAAATTGTCTAGTTTACATTGAGTCGGTGGATTGATCCATTTCGTTTTTTTTTTCAGTTTTTTGGTTTTTATTTGAAAAAGTAAACATTTAGTTTTTTTTTATATAAAATTATTCGTCGGTGTGGTCTTTCTGGCAATTTATGGAGCTTCGTAATTTTCTTGGGATTGCGTTATTGACGCGGAAAATATTGTTGCGATTGCGTAGAATTGATATGAAGGTCGAAAATGATGTGAGGCTATTCGACAAATATTGTAACACGTTTGTGTGTCAGAGAAGAGTAAACGAAGTTTCGTTGAGTGAAAAACTCCCTCGGGGTGTCACGGTATTTAACTCAGGAATTCGCCCTTCGATTATGCCCCAACGAGAAGCCTATTAGAATGTAATCGAGGGGGAATGAACGACCACCCCCCATCGCCATTTTTACCGAAGGGAATCGTTAATACCTCGTGTCGATTTAGACTCTTTTGAACTCTCTTCGTTCACGAGTGATTGAGCATTTTCACGCTTGTTTTTCCACATCAATTTTCTTCCAGGGGTCGACGATTAATAAGTCAAGCTAAGTCTCAATTTCGAGCAAAAATACGTTAGCGACGTGACGTCGTTTGTCAGAAAAAGCCAAATTAGCCCGACGCAATCAAAATTCACCGCCATTTTTCACGCATCACTCGTGCTCAATCGTTCAATCATAAGGACGCGGCAAACGAGTCAATTATATGTTTAAAAAATTTCATTATGATGTATGTATGTAGTGGAGTTTTACATGCATACCCTTGGCGGGTTTGTACATGGTGTGCTTCCCGTACCCCTTCTTTCATCCCGTTCCACCTTTTTCTCTCATCCCTTTTCCACCATTCACACTTCCCCATTCGTCTCCTTCTCCACTACGCACACATGGACCTACTATTTTACGTGGGTTCCGAACCACAGAGAGTACAGCTTGGGACACTTAGAAAAATCCATTGGTGTCGGCGGGAATCGAACCCGGGTCTCCTGGTTGGGAGCCGGGCTCGTTACCACTGAGCCACTGCCTCTCTTTAAAATTTCATTATGATTTTTTGCCATTTTCATATCGAACTACTTCGCTGCATTCATAGGTTTTCGAATTATACTGGCGAATTACTCAAAATTGAAAATCCCTTGATCATGCAAACATCGAACAGCGGAACAAAAGCATTGCCGAAAATTTTCATACATAATTGAAGAATTTTACACAACAGTTCAGTTTTTACTCCAAATTTCCTCCACATATATTGTCGAAATTATGCCGAGTCACTCAATCCCCTTGGTGTTCGAAAACGTTATTTCTAGAGGCGTGTCTTTCCTGTCGTGCCTTATTGCTGCCATCTCGATTGCTGCTATCTCGAATGACGACTGCGTTGTCTGCTTTATAACAAGCACACACAGAGAAACACGCGCATATACATGCAGCGGAAGAAATATATAAATTTGAGCGCAGGGCTCGGTGAGAGGTGAATCGCAGTTTCCCGAGAAAATCCGAGGTAATTGAATGCCGAGACCCTCCTACACCTCTGAAATTTTTCTTTCTCACTCTATTCGTATCTGTATATCTAGGGACGCGGCGCGCACACATTAAGACAAAAAAGGCTTCGACCACATTATTTCAAGTGCCAAACGGTGGAGGTTGCGTCTTTCCGTTTGGCAGCTGTCAATATATATAAATATATAAATCCCTGCGTTTTTTTTCGCTCTCGGACTGTCTGTGTATATCGGAGCTTTTCTCCGTCTTTCTCTCTCTCTCTCACTTCGATTCATTCTCTCGTAGTATCCCGAGAGCTCTGAATTCCTCCCTCCCTTCGGGGTGTACTTTCACCCTGAAACAAAAAGCCTTCGCAGGTCTCTTTCTCTCTCTGCGGCGTTCGCGCATCCTCACTCACTCATCCCCATGGCCATCATTCACCGGTGAACGGCTCCAGAGAGAAAGAGAGAGAAAAAGACTTGTAGCTTTCAATAAAAATGTAAATATGGCCGCATGGAACGAGCCAATGACAGCGCTACATCGACGCCACCACCGTTTTTCCCCTCTCCTTTCATACAAGAGAGTCTGCGGAGAGTTTCGCGCTATGTATATACATGAGCACACGTATGTCCGATAGCGATGCTGTGTATTGGTGCTTCGGTAGCACCATCGCGATATTCTATCTCTTTTTTCGCGTTATACGGGTATCAAACGGGAGGGAGACCACAGAGAGGGCGCTGCGTTCCAACAGCAAGGCCTCTGAGGGGTTGACGCTTCCAGATGGAAAGCCAGCCTCGCCTGCCTCCCTGCCTCTAGACCGTTACTCATATTTCTATATTGACGTTTCCTCGATTGAGAAAGAAAATGGCGCTATTTATGTCTCATATACACGTGTCGAGCCTTCCGGATTAACCCTTTTGATTCTTTAGCTACTTTTATACTCACACCGGAACGTATACCCTCTCATTTTTTTACATTCACTTTTACTACACTGGGAATGAAATTTTGTTAAAAATCGTCGATATTTTGGTGAATACGGTAAACTAAGTTTTTTTTTTATGATTTCACAATTTTCGTTATTTTGGCAGTATATTTGGTTTTTAACGGAATTGTCAGCGAAATTTACGAGTGGAACGACAAAAATTTGCTTCCGAAGAGACTTTTTAAAAAATTTTTCGCTGCAATGACATTATTTTTGGGATTATTCAAAAAAACGTTTAGTCGAACGTATCTAACAAAATATCCATCTTTTTCAACGATATTTTGTTTTCAGTGTATTGACGTTCTCCGCCTCCAACGCGATGCAGTTTTCTTCGAGACACAGTGTAAAAACCCATTTCGAGCGAATTTATTATTAATAAATGGGATAGATTCTTGGCTCGACGACCACGTACGTGCGGCATTGTTCCTTTTATTTTTTATTTTTTTAATAACTGAACAATTAATGTGGATCCTACGATACTCCGAAAAATTCAAGGCAAAAGTAATTTTTTCCCTTTTCTGAATATAAGATGGGACAATGTTCAGTGACATGAAGATTGACGAACTTTTACCGCAATTATCACTTTCGTGTATCACACAATAGATTGATTTTTGTTACTTTCTGCCTAACGTTCCCCAATTTATTTATGTGAACTGCCTCTGGCGATCCTAACACGCCAGAAAACTTAAAAAAAGTTGCGAATGATTAGTTCGTTCTTACCTTGACCTGTGATTCGGACATTCCGAGTGCATAAGCAAGTTTCGCACGTTCCGGTCCCGCGAGGTATTTCGTTTGTTCGAAAGTCTTCTCCAGCGCGAATATTTGTTGTCCGCTGAACGTTGGCCTCGTGTGCTTTTTTTTACCACCCTCATGATCACCAGCCCCACCGCCACCACCCGAACCGGTCATTGCCTGTTGACAACCCAGCTGCTGCGATACTGTAACGCATTTTTTTTCCATTTTATAGAAATTCAGTTATATAGTCAGCGGGGATGAAAAAATACTGAGAAAAAAAAAAAATTCGCCCATTTTGGACAAAACGAATGACAAATTTTAATCTCTCGGCTCGGGTACTAGGGGTAAAATAGAAGGATTCGAGTTTAGAGAGAGAGAGAGAGAGACACTTGAAGAGGAAATCTCGCCTTGGCGTTGAAATACACCCCCGAAAAAATAGCGAAGGAACAAACGGCTTCACGGGATTTTTTCTTGTTCAATTACTAAAAAAAAGTAAATGAAGAAGAAGAAACGTAATTATGAACAGCCGGTACTTGAGCGCCCGGGAAAAAAGGGTTGCTATCTGCGCTTCGTTGGCGATAGAGTGCGAGGGGTTGGAGAGTAGTACAGCAAAAGAGATAATATGTTTATATATATATACATATACATGGACACATTATATAGACATATAAATGGAAGACGAGCGGAGAGCAAAGAGAAAGAGTTGCCGTAAAATCCTTGTAACGTAATTATGTTAGCTCGCTCGATGTTCGAGGGCAAAAGAGCTTCCCGAGTAAAAGAGTATGAAATCTCGCGTTGAACGCACGCGCAATCTAGTACCTTTATGAAAAATTCCTTCACCCCAGAATTTTATTTATCTTTTCTTTTCTTTTCTCAAAAATATGATAACCCCTTTTTCTCTGGGTCTCACGGGATTGCGATATGAGATTGCGCACACTTTGACGGTGAATATCGTAATACACATTAGTGTTTACTCGCTTATGTATATACGCAAATTTGTGCGCTATAGAATGCTTTTAACCCCGCGGAATTGCTACCAAGTTCTCTATACTGTAAATTAAAGTCCCCTCTCGTTTCTTCATTCTATATATACATCATTATACACCTATATAAACGAGTATACACATAATGTATTTCTCTACCATACTATAATGTATTCACCGGTGCACTACATTTATTTCCGCAATTTGCGGGTACCCTAGCGGCCACGCGTGTGAGCTACACCACGTTTCGAGTGTGCTTTTGCAATTTACGCTCATGAACTCTCGCTCGTTGGGCAACGTTCGAAGGATTTACTCGTTCCATCGTTTGTTATCCTATACTAGAACCACATATCTGTATGAACGTGTGAAGACTCATGTTTATGAATGGAAGATAATTGAAATTCTCATTGCCCTAGACGAAAAAAATCAAATGCACAAACCCAAATATTCTTCCATAGTGCACGAATTTGTAAAATCTTTCTTGTCTTGAATCATTCACTGGAAGTGAGTTTTTCTCGTTGTTTTGACGAGAATTATGGCTCATGTTCGAGGTTTGCTAATCAGGGTCATGGCAATGATTTTGCCATGAGGTCTCGCGATCGTTATTTTTGTATGAGATCAATCTTGCGACATATTTGAACGTATTTTCGTTCTGGTTATCAATTCCTCATCGGGAATAAATCCTGATGAGGCGAACTTTGCTGAACTTTAATACATTTTTAGCTCCGGTTAGTCCGCGACCTGGTCTCCACACATTCAAACATGATGCATTTCAGGTCATCATGACCCGATCCCAAATGGCGCATTCTCGGCAAACCTCACCTTTCCTGTTCTGATTGTGAATAAATCCTGAATAGGCAAAAGCCTTGTCAGATTGTAAAATATTTTATTTCTCGTTCTACTGACCTGGCCCTTAATGAATCTTGTTCGCGGAGGTCAGACACATGTTCAGATAGAATTCTAGTCGGAATCATACGAAAAATGGAATAAAAAATGTCGAGGAAAAACTCAATACCAATTTAATTTCGAAATCAATGTGTAGAGATCGTATAATAGCCTTGAGTGTCACTTGTTAATTAATAGTAGGATGATAATAAAAAAAAGTTAGATCGTATTATTTGCCCTCTCGCATCATCAATTAAGAGTTAGCTGGCTGTAATATTACTGTGTTATACGTACTGTATACAGCTCTTTTGGCTGCTGGACATTGGCTGCTACTCTGTTTAATGGCGTATGTGTGGACAAGGGGTCTCTGGTCTGTTCTCGCTCGCTCTGTAAGAGAGCGAGCAATATGAGGGAGACGAGGATAAGGACCACCCCAGAGCATGTGGAGAGTTTTGGTATGGAGGATCATATGGAAAGAGAGGAATCGAGGGAAAGAGAAAGAGAGTTAGTGAATGAGAAGCAAGTATATCCGCGAGGGGCCGAGGTGTGTGGTAAGGAAAGGCCTGCGGGACTTTAATTTAATAAAGCAATTTGTAACGGAATACGGAACGAGGCAATAATGGCCAGTCGGCAGAGAGGGTTCTAACGAGCTGCTTACCACATTCCACCATCTCTCTCCCTTTCTCCCTCTCCCTACCTCGCTCTATCTCTCTCTCTCCCTCTTCTTTACCTTATGTGTATATTGTATGTACGAAATATTCTGTATCTACTCGGATACGTTATTATAAGCGAAATAGAAGCAAAACTCTCACTTCTCTGCCGGATATATATTCATTTTTGGTCCAGCTAGCTCAACAGCGGGTTTCCTACACTACCAAGAGACTCCCTGGTCTTCTTTCGCGTGCACATGTATCACCGTATCATAATCTATAGAATACAAAATGGTTACTTCTTCGCACACATATCTCTTTATGTATGAGAAAAGGTCGAGTACACATCTGCGACGAGTACAATATTCTCCTTATACGAGCAGAATTAGCTAATGAGAAAGATGGCTAAGAGGCTGAATAGAGAGAAAAAGAGACAGGATGGTTTCGTACTCGTTATTCGTTAATCCGCGCGGTCCAGCTTTTTCGCCTGCAACATTTGCTCGGACGAGGAAATTGCCGTAAAATAATTGATCCATTGCTCAGCCAACGCATTACATTTTTAATCAATCGCAATCGAGTCCATTTTGATTATCAAAATTACCATAACGAATCGTTGGAAAATAGATCTTTGTTTTTTTTTTTTTTCAAGGTCAATCAAAACGCGGTACTCGTAGTTTTTCGAAGATCTTTCCACATTTTCGGTCTCGGCAATCTTCACTGATGAGTGAAAGATTGATTGCGCTCATCAATGCCAAGACGTTTTAATTTAAGTCTTAATGATTCATCGCGAGGATAAAAAATCGCCGTCAAATTTACTGACTCCCAGTTGGAAAACGCGATGCTTATGAAATAGGGTGTTTTTTCCAACGATCCGGAAACTATTTTTCGTGCAAAAAAAATGGATCACGTCGGCTAGACGATATTTTTCCACATAAATGAGAAGACTTATCGGAAAAACGAAGACTCTGGAAATGACGGAGTCAGCAAGTTTCTCATATCGTACGACGTTCAGCTGATTCTATCAAATTTTCTCTCTTACATCTGCTCGATATAGGTATCCCGAGAGTCCCTCGATGACCAGGCAAAATGAATGTGAATCTTTCAGTCTCGATTACTATATAGCCATGAGGAAAAGATACAAGAACGTTTACCGCGCGTGTACATGGCTATATAGAAAAAAAAAACTTTGAGTATCGAGCATCGTAGTGGCTCGATATATGACTTTCATAACCTTATGGGGGTTAGTACCAAAGCGTGAATACCGCGTTTCAGCGCTCTTTTTATCGAGGATTGGCGGGCACCGAGCGCATAAATAGAGGGTCGGTTTACTCCCGTGGCGATCGTTTGTTCGTCCTTCATGACAAGAGAGAAAAGGCCCTCTTAATACCGATATCCAACAAGCTACTACAATTCGTCTTCCGCATCATCCCTCTCTCTCCTTCTCCTTTCTGTTTCTCTCCGTCAAAATTCGAATAACCTTATTATAAAATATTATACGACGATCGGGAACAACTCGTTTTTATGGATAATAATTCCGTGAAAAATATTTCACATGCAAAAAAAATTGGCTATACAAACAAGTGGAAGTGATAAAAACACTGACGACAGAATGATTGTTGGATAATTAATTATCATTGGGAAACAGGCCGAGAACGGATCGTAATGACTTTTATCGAGATCGCGTTTTCGAAAAATTTCTACGCGAATGCATCAGTTTTCTTTGGACGTTTGAACGATCATCAATTGTGTGGAAATAATAAAAGTTTTTCAAATTGCTTGAACCTGATTTTAAGGAGGTTGGCTACATGCAACCATATGATAAGAATTTAATAAAGTTTGGTTATAACATTCTTTAGTATCAAATACGATGATATAATTTTTTTCAAATTTTTCGTCTACATAGTTGTCGAATAATTGGAGTTTACAATATGCAAAAGATATATCTATATGTATCTGATTCCTATGCTTATGCATGTAAACTCTAGTGTTCAATAACTGGAAAACTATGTAGAAGAGAAATCTTTAAAAAATTGCCTATTTATATTTGATAATAAAGAATATACTGAGCAAATTTCATTAAATTCTAATCATTTCGAATTTTCCTGTGCTTTTAACATGGCAACATTGTTGTGTGTAGCCACCCTCCTTAAGGTTTTTATAGAAATATTTCAACTCAATAGCGAATTTTTATTGCAAATGCAATCTCCATTTTTCTAACTGGAGCAACGGGTTTTTAGATAAAATCTGCGAAATAATGTGAACGAGATGTCCCGAATATTCTGTCGAGATAAACCTCCAACCCTTTGTCAGGGGTTGCGGTTACCAAGTATAACAAGTTGGTGGTCCAGAAGCTTTGGTTACGATATTCCTCCCATCACCAAAATTTCCCTTCGCACAGCACACGCGTTTTCATACAGAATTTCTCCGTCTACAGTTATTCGCACAAGTGTCGAAAGCCACTTAAGAGGTAGGACCCAGACCAATACCATATCCCGTACTTCCTTCTGTTGCGTAAGGGAAAAGACCGTCGGGTGTGCTACACACCCGAGAGGATTCCTGATACGCAGCCTGCCATGGCAAAAGGGAAATCAGGTCTCTCTCTCCCTCCCTTTCTTTAGGTTTCTCTCATCATATCGAATACATGATATCGTGGATTCAAAAGGGTCGCAAACACCCGGTGTAACCCATTGAAATTACGTTTGCGTGTGTCTAACGAACGGTCTACCGGTCAACCATTCTTTTCGCAATCACGAATGAAAAATTATCCGACACCAAGTGATTTATAAATAAGTTTAAATCATGTTCATTGAACTGTCATCCTTGGTCGCGGTTATTCGGTGTTTGGATAATTATGATATTAATTGGATAATAATTTTTAATAATATTCGATTAGTATTTCCTTGAAATCCACATCGACGAAACGACAAACGAGATAAAGTATACTCACACGAATGCAGTCTAGCTCGCCATGCTAATGGGTCGCTAACCAGGCCTTGAAGTCCCGGCCAATAAACCGCTGGATGACGAGGTTCCGTTCTTTGTTGAAATTGTCCAATTCCTGAAATTCCAGAAATCGTTTAGAAATACTGGATCTTTTTAGTCATGAGTGTACACAGAATTCCATGGAGTTTTTAATTCCTGAATAAACATCGCGAGTGTCGAAACGCTAGAGCAAAGAATTACATTTCTGAGCGAAGACGCCCGACGGATCACGATCTCTTGCTGAAAAAATTTGGCACGTGAGAACGTCTCGTCACGAAGCCACGACCTTTATTATACTGGAAAATTCCAGCGAATGCTGTTCTCCTTTGAATACCAGCGTGAAATTTCAAATCAAACAATTTAGAAAAAACCAATCATCGCCTCGGTGTCTAGTGAATATTGGATTTCTTTGTCTCTCTCTCTCTCTTTCTGTCATGAGAATACGTGATTCCGTTCTTTTACTCAAGGGTCATGTGCACCCCTATTTCTACAACTTCGTATGCTCGAGTCCTGACTCCAAACTGTGCAGGACCTCCAAGAAATAAAATGTCAGGAAATGTTTCCCTTATGAAAGGTTTTTATTTTTTATCAAGATGTTGCAACTGTTCAATTAAAATTGACCGTTTAGTCTGTTTTTTTTGTTCTTACGATCCTGGATTGGTGCAATGAATATTTTACGTTGCAGTTAGTTAAGATACTGTTTTTCTGAAGCTTTTTTTATTGAATCGATCGATTTACGTTAAAAGAGCTTCATCCATACTGGGCTGTTGATTATTATATCGTCGTCGTTAAGTGACACTCAATGTCAACGGATTCGATGAGGCTCTGCTGTCAGGGCTCGTGATAAATGTAAAAAATGTATTCCAAGTCCATCGACTCCGCCGAAGTGAAAAAATGTTCAATTGGCTCGAAGTGACTGTTGATTGGGTGAGAGTAAGTGTACGAACCTGCTGATGCCGTAAAACCGGCGTGCATCGCATATCTGGGCGCTGCTAAATGTTGAGGATGAGGCGCGGGTGGTAATCCATGAGTAGCAGAAACAGGGACCTGAGGATGATTGTTTACCGTGGCGACGGGCCTCGAAAGAATGTTATCGATTCCATGAGGATTACTACCGACGGATGTAATTGATGTTGCCGGACTGTGTTTTCCACTACCGGTTGGTGATGATTGTCCTTGCGGTTGAGTGCTACCAAGGCTTCCACCTCCACCAACTAATCCGGTGAGATGAGCAGCAGCGGCAGCTTGTTGCTGTTGTTGCTGATGAAGTTGAACGGCGTGTGCTTGTTGTTGAGCAACCGCTTGTTGCGCCGCTTGATGTTGTTGTTGTTGGTGGTGACTGCGTTCTGCCATTGAATGAAGTGCAGCCAGTGGTTGACTGCCGAGCATTCCACCACCTGCAGCACTTAGATTTAAAAATTGCAAGACATGAGGCGATGCTGCCGCGTGAAAATCGTGAAGCCAAGCTGGTCGCGGAGGAGGTGGTGATTGACTCGAAGCCGGTGGTGGTGAACAGGATCCCAATGAAGAACCAGCGGAAGAGCTCCGCTCGCCGGGATCAACGAGATGATTTCCGGCACTGTTGTTACTGCTGCGTCGATGAGCGTCGCTCAGCGACGACATTCTATCGCTTATCAGTGTATCAATAACGTGCGGATGTCGCGTCAAACTCGTCTCCTGCTGCTCGTCGTTACTGCTCACGCTATTGCTGCTGCTTGAACGTCTCGTTCTCACTCGATTGTACGAGGTACTGTGATGAGAGTGGTGATGATGGTGATGATGATGATGATGATTGTTGCTTTGATGATTATGCGAGTTGTTAAAATCAATTATTGCCTCTATCGATCGCCTGTGTGTCGTTTCCAAATTCAGGATTCCGTTGTTTACGTTTGGCTCCTCGAGGCTTGTCGGGCTATTGTTGTTGACGCTTTTCTCACTGCAGAGTGTCTTTGCTACATTGGTCACGGAGCAAACCATCGCGAACCGCGCATAATAGTACCCTCGTCTTGCTTTTGTTTTTTACCGAACGTCCTAACTCTCCAAAAACTTGGTCGTTACGCTCCTTCACTGCTTACGAAGTTTTAATTGTAAAATAGCAATTCATCACACTTGTCTCATCGTTGTTCACACATTCGTCTGTTCTCTCGATGCACTGCACTTTCGGTACTTCCTCGAAGTATTCTACCAAATAATTTACAAATCCAGGTTCATGGTCAAAGTTTACAACACTGTGTCACGATAACCATTAAAAACTATTATCCTGGAACCGGAACTAAGCACTTTTTCCGTTCGTCCGACTGTCAGAGGCACTCGGGTCTCAGGAAATCTTCCGGCGATTAGAAATCAGAATTTTACAACTGCGCACACTTTTTTAAACTACGGAAGCATTTTCAGTATTTAACGAATTGTAAAAGAATTTGCGCGGTTTCCTTTTTCCGTTTACTAGAGTTTATTAAGTAAGTCCACGAAATGCTCTTGGGCCGATAAATCGCGCGCAACACTGGAGCACACTCTCGAAGGAAATGTGTGAATGTGATGGAGCGAAATCCGGGTCCGACTGGCACGGGGGTTGCATCGACTGTCGTACACTTCTGACGAGGCGTTCGTTGGTCTACGATGATCCGGCGGCACGTTTGCTCCCCAGCATCCCTCGTATCTCTGTCCTCTTCCAGTCCCCTTCTTCCCGCCCCTCGATCGGACTCGCGCTCACTCTTTCTCTCATCGCATGCCACTTCCGCAAGGAGAAGAGCTCCGATAGGAGAATAGTGAGTGGTGGAGTGGGAGCGAGAGAATACAGAGTATTTGTCCCGTTCGAGGTCGGAGCATTAAGGGGGTAAGTAGGCGGTTCCGAGTTTCTCATTGGTCGTGGTTGAACGCTATAGCGGAAGAGCCTTTCCTCGTGATCGTGGATACACGCGAGGAAGGCGGGGCCTCTCAATCTCGCGTTAGCTTCTTGTTAAGCGTCTTTCATTGTGTGTTTAAACTCGTAATTTATGATCCCGACTGAATAAAACAAGAGGCTAGGGCGCTGTGCTTCTCTCTTTCGCCCTGCTCGCTCTCACCCTCTTTCCCTCTTCTTCTCTCTTGCTTTTCCACATATATACAGACGTACTTATATGCGTCTCTATATATATCCGAGTGTCTAACACAGGACAGTTCCAAGCTCCACGTTCATAGCGAACCGACTGCTACTAGTCCCCTCCTCCTCCCCATCCTCCTTCTCTTCGTCATCCTCGTTTTCTTCTCATCTCTCTGCTCCCTTTCTTTCCTCTTTCATTTCACTCTTTCGCATGATTCTCATCATCTTTCTCATTCTCCTACTACTCTCTCATTTTCCTCTTCTTATTTCGTCCTCCACAATATAACCTACACACTCACATCCACCCAGAGATTCTCTCGTTGCTGGACCGAGTTTGTTCTCCATCTCTCCCTCATTCCCCCATACCACGCCGCCAACAAGCCGGAACTCTCGGCTGACCATCAGTACCACTCGCCAAAACGCCTACGAGAATGCGTACTCGATACTCTGCTGATTCTATACTCTTCCTCCCCACCCTTCTATGTCCGCCCGTTGGCACTCGAACCTTACAGACACTTTATACAATACTTTACTACTAACGGTACCACTACTTTATCAGTTTTCTTTCCCACCACCTATCGTCGCTCATCCAAGTTCGTGGATATTCTCCCCGGGGCTGGGGCATCCACTTTTAAGGAGACATCCTCCCGCAGTAGTGTTCATGCGCAATTGCCAGTTTGATCACCGTTCGCTAAATATCGTATGAACGCCTTTAGGATTTTCTTGTGACATTTAGAGCCTGAGTGATTATCGTGGACTCTTGGTCCACGATTCCTCGTCCAACTGCTGTAACATCAATTTATTTCCAGTTATTTTGTATTCTGCCAATTTTCAGACAACCGATGCACTTGTTTCAACTAAAAACTGTGCAGCCAGACGCGCGTGCAACATATTGCAGGCCGAATTCTTTTTTCTGTTTTCTACCATAAACTGCCAGCGTATCATCACGAAATTGGCGATTCTACGATTCTTCAAAAATCAGGAAATTGATGAAGTTGATCGTACGAGTCCCTCCAAGGCCCGTCTTTCCAATCTCTACTCGCATTGAGAATTTAATATCGGAAAGATCTCTTATCGTGTCTTATCATATCGCTATAAATTCGATACCGCGTTGTACACCGATTACCAATGGGATTCTCCGACTAGGCTCTCAGGTATTTACTACATGCATCCAGATTAAGTAAGCCCCTTCTCTCTCTCCTTCTCTCTCGGAGTCTCGCACCGTTCCAAACTATTTCTCTCACTCCGAATGCGTCGCTAACAATACGCCGGACACCTCGCACTAGATATCCTCGCGAGTGGAATATATATACTACAGAGCTACGTGAACGTACAGTTATACGGTTGTGCGCATTGTCTTCCGTAACCACGATAACTTAGCGGCCCCTTTGGAGAGTAGGAAACCAGAGACTCGATCCTCTCTCACCCTCTCATCCAGCAGGTCGTCCTCCAGCCGCAATACGTTTCAACCCCGTTTCTCTAACCCACACACGTACGGCCACGCGTACACACACACACACGAACATATATATCGTCATAGAAACTACTACATGAGAGAGCAACGATAAAGAGTTAGGAGAGGGACAAAAAAACAAGTTTTGTTTGGCATCCCCGTCAACTTTGAGCACGATTTCATTCTCTCCTACAATTCGAATATATTTTTCCTTATTTACCACTAAACGTACAATAATCCAATTCAACCAGGGGACGCTTGGTTTCAGTGCAAAATTCATCCCGACGCGTGGACATTCGTTACCAGCATCAACTCATCACCTCATTCAGTTACTCACGCGTCGTTATTCATATATGGAAATTAAGGTTGTGGTATACTTTTGCATTAAAATATTATTTATATGATATATTGGTCGATATTTTACCCTCGCGTTGGGTATTAGCTTCAATTCGCAATGGAGTCTCATTGCTGTGTCGAATGAACCGGAAACGTGTGTAACGCCCGAGAATTCTCGTCCTCTTTGTGAAAATTTCTGTCTATATACGCGTTCCAGATAATAGAAGCCTGAAACAGGCAAGGGGGATGAGCAACGTGACTTTTTGACACTCGTGAAATTTTTCGACGTTCACGCTGTGCTGCATTAGGTACATATGCACACACACGGACAAACGCACACATCTGTGTATGTATATAGCGTATTAAGGATGGTCGTTTCCACTCGGGGCTCATTGTCGGTCGAAAAGTCTCTTTATAGGTAGGCCCCGGGGGATGATAATAATGAAAGTGAGAAAGACGAAAACTGCCATCGTATATATACGTGTATATATAGAGAAATGAAAGTTCCCCCTAGGAACATCGGATGAACGGATAATTGAGACCTAATTTTCCGCAACATCAAACTTTATTAACGACGAGCTGGCAGGTAAAGAATGGAGTCCTGCAAGAAGAGTCTCCGGTGCTCACTATTCTGAGGGTACTGCTCGTACCTTTTTTATATGCTCCAACGTCAAAGTGACGTTTGTCCTATATAGTTTTCAATATTGTTCGTATATACATTTTTGCTGCACTATTGCGCTTTTCTTGCATTTGCTCTCAACGTTTCATTTCATTATTGTATTGAAAACATTTATATCGCTGTATCAGAGCGAGAGTACCGCGAGGGGAATCGGAAAGCAGATCGTCACACGCGCACGACAAAACTATTATTCCGAATTGGATTAGGTATGCAGTTAGTCGGGCGTGGATAATCCAAATGCAACGCGCTCTTCCCTACGCTCAATACTAATTGTGTGGGTCTCCTATAGATATATTCTCCGTTAATAGGTCGTACGAAACGTGTCAATTCGCACGCTTGGCAGATACTGCAAAGTTTATTATACCCAAATAGCTGTTAACCATTCTAGATCCAATCCATTTGTCGAGCGATTTATTGACCAGCCATTTTTCACTCCACCAAGTAAATTATTCATTTTTTGCTGTTCCCTTCAATTATCATCTACAAAATTATTCTCAGGCTCAATTATGAGGAAAATCGAATTCTGACTAGATTTTTCTGACATCGAATGACGCGCCTGTTATTTTTACACGAGATATTTGCACGTTGACTTTGAGTTTTCTTCTCTTTTCTGCTACACAGATTTTTGTAGCAAAGAAAATTCAATAGTGGCCGATCAACAGTAGCTCCATTATTGATCAGACAAATCCTCGACTCCACGTCGTATTATGCTATTAAAACGTTTCGGAAGCCCCAAATTTAACGCTAATACCCTCAGAATACGACAGCGTTACCATTGTCAACGATTCTTCGTTGACTTTGTCAATGTGTGGGGAAATACACACCCAAGTTATGCTAAAAGGACCACTGGAAGTTGAGAGACCTTTAGAGGCGACGCACATAGATAGACATTTGGGGATTTGTGCGTGCAGTGGAGAAAAAGGACGGAGAGAAGAGACGAAGAGAGTGTGAAATGGTAACAGGGGCTCAAAGTCGTGCTCGAGATCGGCTAACTGACAGCTGTCGCACCGGTTGCTTGAAAGACACGATACCGGAGGACTGAACAATTGCATGAGTGAGAAAAAGTCTATTTTTGACTTCACAATTCACGATCCTCGTTGATTCTCATGTAGTTTTCGAGTATACACTTCATTTCCCACTTATTAACGAAAGAAGGCTTGATTACGAACGGATTAGACGCTTCATGAGAAGCTGGGCAGTTACCCTGATCACGACTTCTGGTCCTGAGCGTCCGTCACCATAAGAAATTTCCTGAGAGATTTGATACATGTGTTTTTTTCGTACGACGTTCGAACTGCATCCGAAAAAGCTTCTAAATCACATGACAGGCAAAAAATTGCTTTTCCTCGAAAAAATGTTTTCTCGGGAATTTAATGCAGTGCGTTCTAAACGATAATAATAAGATTTTTAACACCCACATAATTACTCGACACCCTGGGCTCGATGATCAGAAAAAATAGATGCTGCATGGTCGACAGGTTTTCATCTTGAATCTCGACTTTCGTCACTGACAATGTTTCCGTTGGCGTCCGGTTTAGAGAGCCCAAGATGAACAGTGTGCAAGGGAATACGAGCTCGCGTCAAAGTGAATTTTATTTTCGAGCCAATCAGTCATCTGCCTACTGCGACAATGCAAGCAGTGCATATCCCTATAGAGTATAATATTCTGAGCTAAGTATAAAGAGTGAAAGACGTGAAAGATGTGAACGCACTGGAGCGTTATATTGGGGCAAGCCAATTGAAGGGGAACCCGGTGACGAGGATGTGGTGTAGCCAAAGAGGATAGAAAAGCTGCTGGACTCTTGCTGATGTGACATTCATTCTACGAATGTGCGGCACGGGCGAGTATAGCATACACTCTGTCAAAAATTCACTCTCTCCACTCGCCTCATCCTCACCGGATCTTTTTTCTCGTATTATTGAACCCGGACAAAAGCGATTGAGGAGAAATGAGAACGGGGATGAAGCACCGATTGAAAAAGTTAGAAAGTCAATCTTTACATCGATGGTCGTTTAGCTGTCTCGTCTTTTATTCTCTAATTCGTATGTCCCTAGAAACGGAAGCGTCAGAGACGAACAGAAAGGCAGAAATTTTTGCCACTCCACGCAGATAATATATTATTCTGCCCTCCCCTCTTCTCAGCCTTCCAATTTGTCGATCCTTGTTGTGAAGTTTTTCCTTTTCATTTGGGACTCCTCAATGTTACGGGGCCTCGTGCATATAAACTTCGGTGTGTAAGCTTTCCTGATATTTTTGTCGATTTGGATTTCATGACTGAACTAGTCAATGTTTAGCGCAGAAAATTATTTCGGCGTTTTTATACGAAAAATCTCACGAAACGTTGAGTGAATTTTTTTTTTAACCTTTCGATAGGTCATCAAAAAAAAAACGGTCACCTGTCAAGTGTCACGTGCTTTGACAGAAAAATACACATGCCAGACTGAAAGACGATGTTTGTGGATGATTAGCAACGTGATGTCGTTCGACTTCCCAGGCAACGAGTTTTACATGAACACCGTCTCCACGATTTCACGTGTGAAGGAAGAAAGGCGATCAGCTATTCAATGTCACGCAAAAAACTGATTCGATTCTCGAGCCCTCCGATATTCCAACCACTCTGGTTGGGTCATTGGTGGGAAAATATGAGAATCGATGCATCATTGTCAGTTCCAACCTTCACGAGGTTGGTCGGTTGTGGATGCAGCCACATTATTCTGCCAAATTGTTTCTTCACGAGTTTTTTCAAAAGCTCTGCCACACGCATATTTTCTTTGCGAAGTATTTCATGCATTGATTCTCTCTCTTTCTCTCTTGCGCACGACAGTGCAGCCTTTTCTCAAAAAAGACTCGTGTCTTATATGGACCAGATCGAGGTAAAATTTCTAACTGCTGGAGGGACGACGTGAATCGCGAATTGAGACAACCCTTGAAAGAACATCCGCTTGCTCCACTCTCTGCCGCCCTAACGAGACATTAATGACGTCACGTTGTGGCTTCAATAATAACTGGTTGATGATCGATGAGGAAGGATCAGCGAGGTCCGTTGGTTTGTTACATACGTGCGCGGAAAGCCGACATCATTATTGTGTGGTTGATATTTTCTAAGTTCGATTATGTATTCTCGATCACACTTTCCCGTCAGTTGCATAAAGCTCCTACGTATGCGGTTCTCAAGCTCCGAACCGCTTCGCAAACCCGAGATATTGCATGTTTCGATGTATACATATATATATAGATACGGGCAGATGCGACTAATCTCTCCAGGCTGTCCTCTCATTGACTCTCCCTCCCCCTCTCTCTCTTGATCCTGTAATCGCACATGCTATATGCGCGTCAACAAGACTCATCGATCTTCTTCGCCGTACCAATAATACTAGCATATGGGTCGCGTGGAAATTTACTAAAGTTCCGCAAATCTTGTGTCCATTGCCTATTTTTATCCCAAGAAAATTTCCCCTCGTTTCCGCGGAATGTAAAAAGTTTCTCGATTAAAAAACATTTTTGCTCGCTCTCGAATTCTCCAGATAAAAAATTCCTCTTGAAATTTCCCGCATTTTTCTATATGAGATTGAGGAATTGGTGCAGAAGATGAATCGCAAACCGGAGGAATCAACGCAATAATGCGTTGGAACTGTAATTACGATTGTCAGTAGGAAAATGTTCATTGATCGAATAAACAACGTGAAATTTAACACGCAAACAAACGAGGAGCTTGCAGATGCACAGATGCGGCCTATATATGCAGGAGTATTTATCTGGTTATATCGCGTGAATAATAACGTGCTAAATGGAGCATAGCTCGACTATGGTCATCGGTAAACTCACTGGTGGCTCGAGAGTCACAAATCCGTTGTACACTCCTCTACAGATATGTATTTACAATGACATGACGTCGCGAGGCAACAACGACGTGTGGCGCAGATTCCCAGCTTCCTCGTCGAACAAATCATCGAATAATCTCCTTGGCGAGTTTACTCGAACACCATAGCTTGCCTATATATATATAAGTATCAACCCCGCAGGGAAAATCGACTCAGTTCTGTGCGGACATTGTGCAGTTATAGCTGAGGATGTCGTGGCAATAGAATCCACGAGATACTCTCATTCGTTTCCGGCTCCGTTTCGAACCCTCGTATAGTTATTTGTTTGCACCAATAAAAACGACGTGGCAAAGTCAAAACGGCGCGGCTGTCATTCCGAAAAACAAGAATACTCGTGTGCCGTACGATCTTTTGACTCTTAGAAATCAATTTATACCTTTACACGTCGCGATGTATGTTTGCCGCCATACTAAATATACATGGTGACCTAAAAAAATGAAAATATTCAACTGGGAGCTGCTTCTGATCGTATTTCTCAGAATGCAGCTCTTTTTACCATAAAATTCGTTCCTTTTGGTAATCAGAGTCATTCCGATTTCTTGCATCGTCCTTACCAGAAAAAACCCTTTGCAAAATCGTACGTCGCATTTTACGCATTTGGAAATAAAGGGAAGAACATTTTTTTCGCGAGCACTACGAAGTAATCATGAGAATGATTATGAGAGATGGAAATGCATCTGGACTGCATTTGGAGGAGCACCTTAAATTGGACACCCTGTATATCGATTAACTGCTGGTGATCCGAGTTAAACGACGCTTCTTGGATTCCTAAAAGACTCGTGAAGTCTTTTCTCTGCCTCGTGTACGTAGTATGAGAGAAACCATATACTGCGTGATACAATTGTTGTACATAGCATATATTTACACTGGTTCGTGCATATACTGTTTGGTAATGGATCGCCTGGTGCTGTGCTTAAGGGCCACAAAAACTGCCTCTCTGTTACCGGGCCCACACAAATCTGTCGCTTTTGTTAATGCAGCTAGTGAATACCGGTAGGATGTCAAATTAGGTGACACAGGTCAACTGCGCCAACGTTACTTCTCTCCCTCTCTCTCGTTCCACTAAATCCCTTTCTTTGAGGCACTTTCACACACCATTGATTTTTTCTCGATCGCCTCTCATGATCGCTTCTCATATCTCACTGAGCAATAGTGGGCTGCGGAAATTTGCAGAAACATTTCGTTCAACTTGCCCGTCAGATAAAATTACAAACAAAATTTGTGAAAAAGCGACTTTAGCCACGATAAGGCACACTGTCAGAGCAAGCGAGAACAATTTTGTATTCGACTTCTTGCGCAATAATTTCTAAATCGAGTTTTGTAAACGAAAGTTAATGTCGACGTCAAAGAAATTTCGAGATTTTTGTCTGAATTGATTTTCCATTGACACTTGAACTATTTGAATGGGAAAACGGTTGTAATTTGCTTGGAAAATGTTAGTGAATGACAGACAGGAGTATATTGAATCTGAAGGGTTGAGTTTTGGTCTTTGGAACGTGAAATCGTTCCCTCTAAATCTATATCGTTCAGCGATGATACTGTCCTCGTTCTCGTTCGACTTCAAATTAAGGGAGAAGGTCGGGGAATCTTCTATTCTCGTCGTTCTCGTGTATATCGAGACAAAAGTAAGAAAGTCGGCGATACACGTATAGAGAGTGTATATATTTGTACAACTAGTTCTATGATCCTGTGTGGTGAAGGAAATTCCCCTTCATCCTCTTATCCTTCTGTGGCCTCGTTATAATAATCCGTCAGAAAGCCGCATATATGTAGCTAAATCATAAGCTAGCGTCACCATGGAACAAAAAAAAC
>JBAJMU010000001.1:9116900-9229499 GCA_037952995.1 Hyposoter didymator | reverse complement strand
TTTTTTCAGATGAAAATCAGGAGCTCCATCTTGCCCGCAGATTTCAGACTGCGATTGCGAGGTGTGGCACAAATGTGCCTTGAACGTCAACTACTTTTCAACATAATCCTCTCATAATTTTTTATTTTGACGTTCGGAAATGTAGTAAAATGATCTGAAAACTTCGCTAGACCTGGTTTTTTCTCCCTATCCCAAAAAAATTATTTAAAAAACGCTTTTTTAAAGCCTTATAAAGCAGGCGCCCCCCCTTAATTAGAATGAATTTCTTTCTTGAGAGACCAGAGGAATTGAGAGCTTATAAAAAATTGGGTCTCAGAGTCACAAAACGCATGTTATGTACTCCGGACGTATTATAATATGGTCAGAAGTGGTCACTAATTTAATAAACGTCATTTAAGTCTGGAGATATGGAGCGAAAAGAACATCCTGTTTCGGAAAGAGATCCTAATTCCACTAGCTTTGCGTGCTCGTTTCATTCCGCGTCGTCTCCTTCTCTCTCTCTCTCTCTCTCCCTTGCTCATTTCAAAACGTTCTCGGTCCCTTTCTTTCTCTGGCTCGTTGGTGTGCTAGCTGTCAAATCGCAAATGCGCTCGCACCCGGTGTTCCGCGCGACGAGGCTTAATACGCCTCTCTCCGCGTGCGCTGCTCGCGCGCGAGCCGCTATATTTCACCCAGCATTATCATCCTTTTCTTTTTCATCTTCTCTACTCCTTCCATCCCCACTCTTTCCCATCCTCTCGTTTTTTTTCAATTCTCCCCCACCGCTCCTCATTCTCTCCTCCACTTTACGACCTGTCGACTGAGCATTAATAATCCGCTCGCCTGCTTTTACCAACAATAATATCGAGAGCCATTTTTTTCGCCCTTTATATTCTACATCAGGCATTTCTGGATCTGTATGTATAGCATCGTTTACAAACTCTCCTGCAATACCCTATGCGCACCCTCGTTTTCTTTGCACTCATTTTTTTTTTATTTCGTCACACCCTTCGTCGGGATTTCGTTATCGAATTATACATCGCAAAGGATCAGAATGATCTGCTCTGTAGAACTATTTGTCACTTTATATACCTGCAAACATTCATATTTACTTTCTTGTGTGTGCGTGTGTCTGTGTGTATATGCCGCTGATATTGATACGCGGATCTTGGGGCGAGTCAAGGGCTCGCGCTCGCGACTCGTTCGTCGCAGGACGAGCCCAAGTTACTCATTGTCAAAAAACAACAAAATTTAATTAACCTCATCGCGTCTCCTTAATTCATAATTTCCCGAGCGATGTTGTCTCGTCTTAACATAGTGCACGAAATACTCAATAAAACGATTATGTTTATAAACGAGGCCGCCGAATCCGTCTAATAAAAATAAAAAACGCTCGCACATGCACGCACGCTGTGACCAAACACGTAGTCTCTTAAAAGTTTAGCAAAGAGCGAGAGAGATGATCGGATCATTCCGAACAATATACTCAATTCTATATTTGCTTTCTACCTGATTCTTTTACTTGCGGTTCGATCGTCCCGTACCAATGGACAAGGCAGCCTGTCATCCAACTGTACCGAACGATCTGGACCCAGCATTTTTTCTATAGACTAAGCAAATTATACGAAGATGGAGAGGGAGAAATATTCAATTCAATTTATTGACAAATCTTCTGTCGATTCCAACGATATTTCCCTTCGGAGTTTACATTTCTCACGCTTTTCATTGATACACGTGTACGCGTTCACACTGACACATACTGCAGCAGACGCCATTGATTCACTGAAATATTATTTTAGTTCGATTTAATCATTTTTTTGCTTCCTTTCCACCGCTCCAACGAAGTCGGATCGAACGATCAATTATTACAGACAAACGAACTCAAAATTTAAATGAGAAAAAATTGACAATCGACGGTTAATTTGAGTCAGGAATTCATACTAAAAATTTTGAACTCTCCAATCAGTGTCTTATGCCATAACCCTACAAATTTTATCTTAATCACTTTTCACATGGATTTTGACATGAGCTCTCGATCATTTTGAAAAACGATGAAAACTTTTGGTAGGAATAATTTCTCCAACTAATTTGAAGCCAAAATCGACCCATTTATCGAGGTTTCTTTTCGCAGGCACTTGATCAATCGCAATTCTGTTTTTTTTTAATCGTAAAATACTGATGGAATAGACAAAATGTGGAAATTTCATGACAATTATTCAACTTATCTCGTTATAACCAACAATGACATTGGAGGAATAACTGTTTGTATTTATTATGATAATGTTAAAACCAGATTGAAATGGGCAACAATGCGGTAGTATGACGCTTGTTTATAACGTCCGACCATATTATGTTGAACCGCATAATTCGAGGCTGGATATGAGCGTCCGTATTATAGTTAGTATTGTACATTCTACGTGCTGCTACAATGGCATATTTGCACATACATTCATACAAACGCATATGCCTATGTATATATGTATGCAAAACGAGTGACCGAGGGAGTCTCATATACACAGGCATATACGCGATTTATCCGAGCGGATAATTCTCGCTCGTATAGAGAGTAACCATCGCGTTAAAACGTAAACGATAAATTCCTCTTATCGGCAAAACATATCGACAAATCAATGTCACCTGTCGTCCATATAGGCGCCCGACCAAAATCCAACATGGTTTTCTCTCTTCCATATCCTGCCTTTCACCCCTCTTCATCCTCCGTGCCAACTATGCAAACATTTGCCATCTCTCGCGGTTCACGACGTCAAAGTACACTCCGACTGCATACATACAGACACACGCAGTCATGCATATATGTGTCTGCAGTCTCTACCCATAATAGCCCGAGTATAATACGTCCGATGCAATGAAAATGAAATTTATATCGGTTCGATTTCCAACCGAGGAGAAAAAAATTGATAAAAAGTGCATACGAAAAAAAATGGTATTAATCAACATTTCGTAGCTGGTGCATATCGATGCAGTTTTAATGGTCGCTCCCCTTGCTTTCGTTTCTTTTTCATGCAAACTTCTGTTTGACCTGAATCTCTTTTTTTCGGTTATCAATAATTGCTCATTTACGTTCTATGAAAAAGTTGATACTATTGTACGGAGTGTTGGTTTTTTTTTTTTAATCAATCGGTATCTGTCGAATCGATGCTCATTTTTTTGTGCTGCTACTTTTCGTCACTTGAAATTTGATTAATGAGTATTTGACGATCAAATACGTTTATTTTTTATCGACAAAAGGAATCCATGTTAACGTTGTTAAGTTTTGATAAGTGTGCAGATCTAATTTGAGGCTGGGATTTTGGTTTATGGAAATTAGAAAAAAACAAAAATGGGGATGATTTTTTTTCGACGATTGACCGAAGAAAAAATCATTAATCGTCGATGAGTTTTAAATGCAATCTCATGAAAGATTTTTGTGCACGTTTGAATATTGAAATTTTTGAGAGACGACATAAGCTTCAAAGGGCAACATGTGCTCCTGACTTTTTTTGTTGATTCACACAACGACAAAACAAAAAGTTTTAATCCCAATCCCGTCGTGATTTCACCATTTTTATCTCCTTCGATGCATTTACGTATGAGCACAATGCATTTTGCGCTTCGGATAAGGTTTTCGTGCATTTTCCACGATGCGATCAAGTTTACCGCTCGCTGTACCATGCGAAAACGCGGTAGCTCGTGCTTGTGTGGATTCCAACTGTGTCACTAACTCTTGACCATGTGTAAACCATCACATATCGGTATATTCACGTATAGCAAAAAGTTAGAGCAGCCCACGTTTTATCGCAACGAGCATAGTAGCACATAGCGGAGCACATAGATGCGTACAGGGTGTCCGAAGTGTTCGTAGAACGGAGAGCCACAGCGATGGATCAAGGAAAAATGTACCGGATGATTTGCAATGTTGAAAAATTTACGCTGATATTTATCACTGATAAAAACTGATAAAAAGTCCGATGCCCTTAAGCTCTCGTCAGCTAACGTAGGTTCGAGCAACCGTCAGAGCTAAGGATGGCTCGTTCGTCTCTTTCGCTTATTTCACAATTTTCAAACTTTTGAAAAAATCTGAAAAAAATTCATGGGTCCCTTTTGAACCTCTATCCTTTGCGAAGAACAAACATTAATAACTTCATGCAAAATCTGGAGTCGCGTAGGCATTTTTCACGACAACCAGCCCGCGGTCACGAATGACCCATCGTTAGCGTTTGAGGGTTAAGAATTGGGATACAGAATTCGCTGTTGAATCGAAATAAAACTTCAGATGATTATGATTTAGAATCAATTCTCTTTTACTGACGGGGTAAACCATAAAAACCTGGATATCAAAATTCACGACGAATTTCGACGAACGAAAAAATATTTTCAATGTTTTATAGCTCATTACACTGAAAACAAAATTTTGTTTGGAAAAGATCGATAATTTGTTCGATACGTTCAACTAAACGTTTTGTTTGAATAATCTCAAAAATTGTGGCATCGCAGCAAGCAATTTTCTAGAAGATCTCGTCGGAAGCAAATTTTTGTCGTTCGAATCGTAAATTTTGCTGACGATTCCGTTAGAAACCGAATATACTGCCAAAATAACGAAAATTTTGAAATTATCAAAAAATATTTAGTTCACCGTGTTCAATAAAATCTCGACCATTTTGAACAAAATTTCATTTCCAGTGTATCAATGATTTGTAATTATATACGATCCAGACACCCTGTATTATGCGCATACATATGCAATAATAGAGCTTGAAGAGTAGTGAGAGTACTTTCATGGCGCTGCACGAGTTCCACCAAAATAATTAAAACACAGATCAATAGATAGAGAATGCTCGCGGGCAGATCGTTATTCGTGTGTACCGAAAAATATAAACGATATAGAATGAGAGCAAAGCGAGAGAGAGAGAGAGAGAGAGAGAGGCAGGAGGAGGGAAGGGGAAGGATAGCGCGTGAAAAGCTTGGTGAGTTTTGCAACGCGGGAATGTAATGGTTGCAATGGTTGCAGCCAGGAAATGTGGTTCGTGTACACTCATATATGGTCAAATGGTACGACACTGTAACATTGAACGAGGATATAAACCAATAGGCGCAAAAGTACAGTGCCCAGGTATATCCGTTTACAGACCAATCATTTGATCTGCTTTCCCATGTGTCCATATTGCAGTCGAGATATATGCCATTAGAGCACGTACACATTCATACAACTGACGTGGAAACCTTTTTCAGTGCACACGCTGCGAACACTTCTCTCGATTGATGAACCAATCAAGTAGTTTCTAAATAAATTACCGAATCGTCCTTTCCGGCTAACGGACTCGGAAGCTCATTGACAAAATAAACGACTAATTAAAAATCTTTTAAATTACCAAGGTGTTCTTACGTCAATCAGATTCTTATATAGTTCACGTTAGTTCTAATTTTCCTTCGGCTTAACGGAGCTCCATTTAGTTACATCAATTTCATTGAATAAGTTCGATCGAGGCGAAAAATATACGTCGTTCGATTTCAATGAGCAGTATTCTTTATTCAATTTCTTTAGTACTCAAAGAAAAAAGTTTTTTTAACGCTGAAGCTCGCAACGTTGGAATGAAACCAATTTTATTTCCCCATCGATTATTCGTTCATGTCTGAAAATCGGGACAACTTTGCGTGTCCATTTAATTTGCCACAATCGTGACGTTGGATAAAAAATAAGAAAAATTATTATTTCATCTCAAAGAAATATAAAAACGTGCAAACGCCCTGGACGTAACAGACGTTTCTGAAAACAATTTTGTGAATTAATCTGTTTTCCACATTTTATCATGTACACCTCGTAACATTATTTTCCATGGAATGAGGAATTTTTATTTTGAATCTGTCCACAGACGACATATGGCGATGCTTGAAATAATCAGGCTATGTTGTCCATCGTGCGATATTACCCATTATAGAGATGTTATTGATGATCGGATAGCCATATTCTGTCAGTACATATATTAGTAAATATAATCGATTAGATATCGTACGAGCTTGGATACAATCTGTGAGATAAGACGTGTTCCCATAACTGTTTTTTTAACAGGTCGTCTTTCAGGGATGCAACTGCGACGCGTAAGTTTGGTTACGTGTGTCAGTGACAAAGATATAGATCATTTTTTATAGTGGGAACAAGAGGGTGGGGGCGATGTTGTATAAATGCGAGAAAACCATACCGGGGATGCGGAGTTTTGATACATATGTATATAGACGAGGATTTCGTTGGCAGAAGGGATATGCTACCAGGAGGCAGGAGAAATAGAGAGGGAAAACACCCACAGCTTTGTCTAGTAAATCCGTTGGCTATAATTGTAGGATTACTTAGATAATTGAATGTTCCCGCACCCGGTGGCTTAAAGAGAGAGAAAAAGAAAGAGTCAGGAGAGAGAGGGAGGGTGAGAGGAAGAGAGAGAGAGAGTGCTTTGTGGCCTCCTTTCAACCCCCGTAAATCCGTTATCTCTGCGTTATACCGGTGTGTCGCGGACTTGTGAATGTTTTTTAATAAAAATGTAAATGTCGCGCGAGAACGCCTCGATCTCTCTCTCTCTCTCTCTCTCTCTAGAGAGATAAAATAAAAAATACTCCTGTATGTGTATATGTAGGTTTGTGCTTGTATTTGTGTGTCACGACGATGGTCGTCAGTGATAGAAGGGAAACGACCTCAATCGTCAACCATGTCTTATTCCCAAAATATCGCTCTTCTTCATATATAGAGCCAATGATTTATATTAAATGAAAAAATTTTGCCACTTATTTGTCAACTTCTCGAGAAATAATTTGTCTCAACCTCCTCATCGAATTTTGCTATTCATCCATTTTTTGGTCGGTCTGACCGACTTTGAAATAATAAATAAAATTCTCTCTTTACGCACTAGACGCGTTTGACCCTGCGATTTCTTTCGCTGACTCCCTCTTTGCGTTTCTCGATATCGCACACTTCAAAGTCTCTCGTGCAAAGGCAGTGGAGAGATTCCGTACAGCCACTAAGATACATAGGATGTAATCCCGGATTCAGCACTCAATTTCGTACGTTACACGACGCGGTTTGTTACGCCGCGTGAATTCTACCACCAGTACGAAAGACACACTTTGACATGGCCTTACGTAACCACGTTCGTCGTATTGCGATGCTTTTCATCCTCCCGTTTCTCCCGTTCACCATTCGTTCCGCCTCCCTTTTGCGCTTTTACCATTTTCCCCTTTCCCTCCTCTCTCTCTCTCTCTCTCGAGATCTCTCTGTTCTTGGCAATTCTGCACTGCTTTACCACTTTAACTTCTCCATCACCACGGCAAACTCTCTCCCTTTGCCCCTCTTTACTTTTCCCCGTTTTACTTCAACACCCTCTTGGTATTTTTCTACCACTACGCTGTATCGTCCAACGCGCCCAAGTTTTCAACCTCCGTCTCTGTTTTTTCCTTCGCTACTTCATGTTTGTCCTGGATCGATAGCCTTTGGTGGAAATTAACGTTTGAATCCACGTTTACAATTAATTTTCTTCGCATCGATGTAAATCACCGAAGGTTGCCGCGTACTAAAAGCCAACTAACGCTGAACTAAATGTCAAAAAATGAACGACCATTATCCGATAACAATATCTTGTACATTGAAGATGTGAAGATCGCGAATTTTCCTAGCACTCTATTTACAGCGAATGCTATGACTCGAATTATCGATTGAAAAAAAAATATATATATATTGGGAAAGAGAATCACGGATGGAAAATCAAGTCACAATGATGAAGGAAGAACGGTGTAAATAAAAGACAAAAGATAGACAATTAAACGTAGCACCTCTACAGGTTTCTACTATTTTATAGCCAGTATGTAGGGTCCACGAAATGGAGAGCTTGTAGAGAGAGAATCGTATAGAGAGAATGAGATCACGCGGCACAGAGCTCGACTGTCCGTTGGTTGGCTTGCTTCCGATTTGGAGAGGGTAAGAGACGAGACAGTGTGCGAGAGAAGGAAAGATCGGAAGGGTGGGAGAGGAAGGATCGAGACATAGGAGGAGGTGGAGGAGGAGGAGGAGGCATGGGCTGCCATAAACAAGTGCTTACCGCAATCTAATGCGTCTGTAATGGCTCGAGCTCCACACCGAGCAGCAGCATCAGCATCAGCAGCACAGTATCTCCCCCAACAGTCCCACTTGCTCCAGCGATTTAATTACTATGTAAATGTCGCATTCCCCAACCTGTCGGCCATGCTCGAGGCCGCGGCCTGCTCCGCCTCTCTCTTTCTTTCTCTCTCTCTCTCTTCCTTTCTCGGTTCCTCTTCGTCTCTCGTTTAAGCGAACACATTCTCTTTCACGTGCTGAGCATCATCAGCACACTTTCTCTCGCTCTCTCTTTCTCCCTGTCGCAGTGGCTGCTGCTGCTTCTTCTTCTTCTTCTTCTTCTCTCTCCATCACTCCCAAATCGCCCATCCTCCTCCACACCCGTTCAAAGCTCCGAAAACCCTCGACGAAGCTTCCTGGTGTTCGTTGGTATACCCAAACGCTCTCTCTGCTCCTCCACTCTGTCGCCCGATGTCCTTAATTACTTTATACGTTATATTATAGCCTCAACCAACTTCCAACGAAAACGCCATCTAGCTTCATCACCGACGCAATCTTGTACATATTTATATATAGATATACATGCATTATCATATATACAATGCTATATACCAACGAATATCTCGGAGCTGTTCAATTCTGAACAGTCATACGCATTTTTACTCATTTCATGAGTTACAAAATGAACGCACGTTTATGCGTATCAGTTCGTTATCAAACAAACCTCGGATCTTTGATTTTCGATTCTCAAAGTTTTGTGTAGATCCTTCACCTCGGTTGGGCGACCGCTCAGCGATGCATCGGATCGTGCGCCCATCATTGAGCAGGAGAACCCATACGGGCGGACTTGATATCGCATATTAAAAAATAAAATAAAAATGAAAATCCGGAGTTTAAAAATGGAAACGCGAATGCATACACTGCAGTTTGGAATTGGAACTTTTGATTTTGTTATTCAAATTTTCCATCATTGGAAATTATCGTAGTTTCGAAGGATTTGTTCCAATTTTACAAAAGATAGAAAACACTCTAACTATATATATGATCGACTCGGAGCAAATCTGTACCGGATCATCGATTTAAAGGAAAAACGTAAAAGACGCTTATCCAATATATGAGGATTGCAGTTGCGATTATATGCATTTTTCAGGACTCTTCTATTTTTTGGCTCCGCTCCAACGGGGAATTTGAAAATCCAAATCGCGTGCTCTCATCTCATTTGGTACACGAAAGATGTGACTTTTCTGGTAGAGACATTTCTCTCCCTCTCTCTCTCTCTCTCTCTCTCTCTCTCTTTGGAGGTTTCTCTCGTTCTCTAGCAGAAAACCATTTTACTCTATTATATTAAACGCACATGCATTCATTCATATATCGGATATGCTCAAGATAAAATTGCTCTATGTGAATTTCAATGTTCCGTTATACGTAAGAAACATTGAAAAATTCAAAGATAATAATTTTTCATGAAGGTAATAAGAAACAGAGCGGTTTTGCCAATCCAATTCGGTGAATCAGTCCGTATACATGTTCCGGTACTGGAAAATAAATTCAATTGAAAACGGGCAATCGAAGGAAATTCACTCTACTGATAAATTTAATTGTGCTTTATCCTTTCATTTTATCGAAATCAAATTCATTGGCAATGAAATTATACGATTTTTTACTTCGCAAAGTAGCTTCTCAAACTCTCCGTTGAAGAAACGATGTTTTTCCTCCGAATTTGTGCGTTTGACGTGATCTCATCATAATACGAATAGATACGATTACCTTCTATAAATTTTAGCCATTCTATTTTTGTTTTCGATTCCCGAAAATAAAAACTCTTAAGAACTCGAGTTTTTTAATTAAATTTTGATTTTTCGCTGTTAATCGCACGATCGCATGATCACAACTTTTTCTTCATTCCATTCGCTTGGCCGTTTCAAGTAATATTTTATATTTCTACGGACAGAATCGCGTAAGGAAAAACAATCAAGTTATCGAATTTTCTCTCGACGTATACATCCATCAATTTCTGTTTTCTCACACGTAATATCCCACTCTGGGATGGCTTTGCTCACAAAGTACAAATGGATCTTTGCCCGGTTGTCCGCAGTGGTGAGATAATGTGGCTGGCTCCAGGAAGAGAATGGAGGAGGCAGTCTTTGGTCAGTTTGTCAGACAGAGCGACGTATATCTGAAAGAGAAAGAGGAAGAGTGAGAAAAGGGAAAGTGAACAGCTCCGCAAGCTTATTCCCTTCCATTTCCCCGTCTAACCCTGATCGTGTTTCGCTAGCAGGAACATTGAGCGTCCTCAGGAACGATTTGTCTTGGGCTTGCGAACGGATAAACTTCACGCAACCCCTCGACCACTCACTGTGTTCACTGGCCCTGTTCCACTTGTCCTTCGTGTTTCAAATAATCGAGGGTCGTTACCGCGAGACGTCGTCGATTACTCGCGATAACTTCTACCAAACGCTCCGCAGTCTTTGGGGTCTAATGAATTTCCACTTGAATATTTCGTTAATTCATCCTCCAAAACTAATCGTAGAATAATTTCGTCTATATTTTACGTAAAGTATGAACTCTTTCGTAAGTTCTTACTTTTTATAATCATTTTTGTAATTCACAAACGAGTTATCGAACGAAGCTCTCGTTCGATGAAACATATTTTTTTTATTCACCGTAATGAACGGAGTAAAAATGCCAAATTCAAAAAACCGAAGCACTAATTACGTATGCACGTTTTTGAAAAATCTTCCGCTTCATATCAGAAATTTAATTATAATTAGAATCGAAATATTGGCTCGACGATTCGACTGAGTATTAGTAAAGGAAAACGATTAAGAATGAGCAATGGAAAATGTCCGCTCGAAGCTTTTGAAAAGAAAAAAGGTGAAGGGGGTGTCAAACAAAAAGTTACGAGGATTGGAGAAATGCTCGGGCTATCGCGGAATCAAACGTAATCTCAATGGTTATCCATCTTGCTTTATCTGGTGGAGCATTTTCGCAAGTGGTAAAGGGAAGGAAATCTAGCTTAAAAAGTTCCCAAGTGTTTTTGGCCGGCTCGTTCATCCTCAGCACGGTCTTTATTCTTTACCCGCCTACTGCCTCGACTATTGTCGATGCTCTGAGACTCCATTTCATCCCGACACTCTTGACTGCGGTCCGAGAATCTGTTCGATCAGATTGACCCGAAAAATTCGTGGTCAAGCCAAAGATTCCGTATTGATGCGATACTGATGTCTATGGGGATCGTCCTAGCAATTGAATGTATCGCGAAGGGTCATCATGTTCGCGATTTTATTGATATCGAATGATTTTTTCAGTCTTGCCGTTTCCGGAAACAATGCTTTGCGTAAAACCCGATGAAAAAATAAATTCCTCGAAATTACGTTCCGCGTCCGGCCTCGGCGGAAAAAATCACAAAACCCTTTCGAATACCAAAATGCTTTATTGAAATAATCATGATAGTTGATCGCTGCTGCAACTTGCAAATGCAAATGCTTGCGGAGCTCTGCAAAATGTTGCAATCCTCCAAGGCGTTAAGAGTATTTGAAGAAAAAAATATTGAGATCGAATGCAGAACTGTGGGTGCGTGAAGCACCCCATTTTTTCGACCAACCCCCTGCTGAGCGTGAAGTGTATGCACGATACTATATTGTACAGCAACACGGATTACAGAGCATTGTATACAGTCTCCGTAACATCGTGTGTATAATAACGTTCGCATTGGAGGGCGTTCACGAACGAGAGAGCACTCGCAGGGGCGGTTGTTACATAGACTCGCATCGCCCCATGAAAGCAGCATCGCGGCTGAGTGAGAAAGAGAGAGAAAATATGTGGGCGGGAATGAGAGGTTGGTAAGGGTGAGTTATGAGTGCTCTGTGATATCAATGCATCAATTTGGCTAAACGAAGGATTAATTTAATAACAAGTCAGCAGGAGCAGGGGATCGGATTCGATGATCTATAGACTAGGCAGCAACTATAAACGATACTTCTTTCCTACCCTGTGTTTTTACTGGTCATAGGGGCCGTCGTTGTACTTTTTTTTTTTATGTTTGTATACACGTTTCTCATTTATTCACTTTCTTGCAAACATCTATTATTCATCGAAGATGACGTTGACTCTCGTTTCGTGTGTTTATCATTCTTCACCTCAATCGAACCTCATCCTTTCGCCTTTTTCGTTTCGTGACTCATACCCTTTTTTATTTCTAACGATCGTTTTTCAAACTCGCTCTATTTTCTGTAAATAAAGAATCACATTCCGGACTGTAGATATTTGCATTGATTAAACTTTCGATATTCCTTATTTTTTATGATTTTTTTTATTCGAGTCTATGCCATTTTTCTGCAGTTTAAATTTTAGGTTCGCAATAAAAATTGTCAAATTCTCATGATGCTGGAAATCAGTCATGGTGTTACTAGGAAAATGAGGAATTTCATTGCATTCCAAAGTGCTGAATTATAAGTCGAGCCTGACTGATGAAAACTTTCGAAAGTGAAATTATTCAAGAATTCTACGCATTCGAATTATTAATGAATAAAAGGAAAAATTGATTTATTTTCACACCACGAAGAAGACTCGTCGGTGATTCTTTTTGTATCATTTGAGATTCGTCGTAAGTATGATTGACTCGGCAGGGGGGAGGGGAAGGGGTGCATGTTGGCCCTTTATTTTCCACACCCTCGATGATCTACACATATATGTAGTTATGTGTCGTCAGCCCCTTCATCTCTCTCTCTCTCTCGCTGTTCCTCTCCTACAGCATTAGCTGAAAGAGCGCATCATCTGTGCCGAGAGCCAGGGATTGTTAGAAGGGCGAAACGTTCTATGGGACGTTTACGGGGTTGTTTCGTGTTCGAGAACGAGAGCAAACGCACGCTTGATAGAGGGATAGTCTGTTCGAAAGGGGAATGTGGGTGATAAGCAAGGGAAGGTACAGCGCGGTGGGAGGGGAAAAGGGAAGGAGGCGAGAGACGACAGAGAGAACGGTCTGTGAAGCAAGCGAATGTGGAGGGTGCATATCAGTTTCATCGCGACGTAATGTTACTAAGCGACAACTTCTCTCGCACCCCCTCTATCTGTCATGCCAATTAACCAGCTTCATCCCTTCGTGCTCGACTCTCAGCATTCTACTCTTGGCTTGATTCATCTCTCTCTTTCTCTCTCTCTCTTGTTCTCTTTCGTCTTTTCTTCTCCGTCATTTCTGACAGAAATTCCACCATAAAATTGGCAACACCACGGGATTCCTTAAACGCTGCTGTTACTTCCGAGATCTATGGGATTCCTCATACTCTCTTTGCAGAATAGCTGCTCCGAAATTTCGTGCAACATTTTTATGTAGAAAATTAAGCAGTTTCTGGGGCTAATTTTTCGTTATAAACGATTTCGAAAGGTTAGTACTAAGGCGATTCGATGGAACACACCGAACACTCTGCTTTTTTATTCAAAATTTGAATCGTGACTGCACTATGTTAACGACTGTAAAAGGATATAAAAAAAAAGGTTGCCAAGTAGAAAGATTCTGAACCAAATCCATGGAATCTTAAAAATCATCCAACAGAATTCCTCATTGAACTGGTGTGTGAGAAAACGTAGAGAGTGTCTTTGATGGCTTCGAACCAATGACAGAAAGCACGAAGCAACTCACGTCAGACTGACGCAGAAAACATGCATCAGAAGCTAGATTTTTTTTTCATGTATTTGAGAGTTAAATATATGAAGGAATTCTCCGACAGGGCGAAATGGGTTTCAAATTACCATTTTATCTCGCATGCAAATATCCGAAGCTTACAGTGCGTGTGCAAAGCCGAAGACAATACGAGTTGTTGTACTTGCGGCCACCTCCTCGTATCGAATTGTAAAATCAAGACGCGTGCCCGGATTTATACTCTATTTTGTCTAGCACCCCCTGTAACTGCTGTAAACTCTCGTAAACTCATCGAAATCGCGATCTCAGCACAAGCGATACTGGGATGAAGGAAAGTATCGGAGGATTTTAAACCGGAGAGAGGAGAAAAAGATAAGGGCTCGGCAATTTTTTTATTTGGAATTTTGAATCTTTTTCCGCGCTCGAAAATTCACGTTTTATTACGTTACTCACGGCCCATTGTTCCGCATGAATTCTCGACTCGTGGGATCATTGGCATCAAGGATTCAGCTCGATGATCTACCAAAAACTCGAGTTCCTTCAAAACGGCATGAGATCTGCTTTTTTTTCAATTTTTTTAAAGAGATTTGACAGGCTAGGGCGATGGATTGATAGTGTGACCAGTTTTAGATTAAGTTCATTTGGTGATAACTTTTCTCCGGTGGAGAATTACTGATCTCTCGTGAAATAACTCGTATGCAAACGTGTATATGTATATAAGTATATAGACGTTGCAGGAGGTGCAGGTTCTCTTCGAGCCCATGGGTTTTATCCCCTTCGGTATAAACATGACGGGTTTTATTGTTTGACGTTTTGTTATCTAATTGGTCGTTACTCCGGGGGTACAGCGCAGACGAGCTCGAGCCGCGAGAGACTCGTTCCATTCCGAGCGTTTTCACATCTCTTTCTCTCGCTCCCTCCCTCCATTCCATTTCTATTCGTTTCGTTCCGTTCCATAGCCGATCGTATCCCTTTCAATTCGTAACCATAACGTTCCCAGCGAGAAAACGAGAACCGGGCAATCGTAATTCACCGTCTCTAACTGTCGCTATAGTGTCATTGCATTTAGTGCTCTCACACATATACATCTGTATCTATGGATATCGATCAAAATACGTATTCCCATATTTGTATAGACGTACGAATAAAGGATGTATAAAACTGCATACGATACTGACACACAGATATATGTACATGAGTGAGGCGACGCACGTATACGTGGTACCGATTGCCGAGCAGAAGACTCGGAACGTGAGCGCGTTTCACTTCAATTACCAAACGAAAAAAAAAACCAAAAAAGAAAAGCAAACGTTGAAGCAGATAATCGTGGATCGAGAAAAAAAGAATTTATTCGCTCTGGTCGGGGCTCGCGGAAAAATGTGTTTTGATAAACATGAGCAGGTTCCTCCTTGATCGTAATCTGTAAATCTTCAAACATGAAGCAAACCCATGATCGGAGTTTGGAGATTGACTCATTGTTCGGTGTATCGTAAAATGGAAATCGTGATTAACATGCGTGAGTAATGGTTTTTTAATGATAATTGATATGGTTCAAGTTGAAAAAAATGCTAATTGCTTATCGATCCGAGTTTCTTTTTAGTAGCGGAAAAATTATGGAGATAGAAATAGAATCTGATACGCAAATGTAGATAATGAGACAGACTGATAAAATTGGATCATTATGATCACGAGAAGAATGAAGAGAGAATTTAGCGAGGGTCGTATATTTTTGAAAGATGAGGCTGGAGCTACCCAATGGTTGGGATATTCTCTCGAAGATGCTCCTCCGGATAACGAAAATGAGAGACAGAGAGTCGATCTATACAGATATATTGAAATGGCTGAGGAGGCAGACAGTAGTGGCTCGATCGAGGACGTGTGTGTACCTTGGAATCCTCAGTCAGGATGGCAAATGCTGGATGAAAAGGGCGAAATGAGGAAGACAGAAAATGTCGGCGAGCGTTGTAGAGACGAGGATTCTGTAAGAGGGAGAGAGTAAAGAAACAGAAAGTGAAAGAGAAGAACGCAGCAACGCGTGGTAGAAGTTGTATGAGTTTGGTGGGCAGACAGGGAAAGGGAAAAAGCGCGCGCAAGCAGGCAGCAATATCATAAAGTAAGTTTGTGGCGTGGATGGCCGCCTCTCTGGCTCCTAATGGACAATAACTGCGATATACTGCCTCATCCACAGGCAGACGAAACGCTAGACTATCTTTCGCTCCCTCTTTCCTCCCCCCGTTCTTTCGACTCTTCCTCATCCTTTCTTGAGCAAGTGTGCGTCTCCTACGAACAGACTAAGGAGCCTTTTCCTCGCGATTTTCTCGCCCAGCATCCAGCCGTCTCCTTATTCTTCTTACTCTCTTCGTTCTCTCTTAATCTTCCTTCGCAGCATCCATTCGTTTTTTCCTCATCGTACTTCCTAGCAATCGTACTACTGCTTTTTCCCTTTTCTCCCAGCAAAAGCATCGCCGCTTAGTTCCGAGCTGTGCATTTCACGACCGCTCGCACTCTTTTTCGTCTTTTTCTTCATTCGCTCCATTTTATCACGTATAAAAGATAATAATCTGTTCCTTCATTAAGCTCGTGTTACAAACCAACAAGAATCAAGTACGATTTTCGCTTCTGTAACAGAGCAAACACCCTCTATAGGCATTTAATCTCTTCATCTGGACAACTACCAAGTGCCACAGAAAGTAGCATGCGCGAGAGATTGCACGAAGCAGCTCTACACACTTAATGACATCATGAGATGAACACCGAGAGTGCGTTCGAAACATCGGGGGTTGATACTCACTCGTAGATCGTGTGGCGGATTATTTTTTGGCCCCTTGTCCAGTGAGAATTCGGTGATCAGCAAGATCGAAAGCAAAAGTCATTGTTACTCACGGTGATCGGTTTTACGACTACGACAATTAGGACGTTCGACCCTTTGCGCCAGCGTACTGAGAAATTACAAGTCGATCACAGTTGAATTTTTCACTAGCGATACAAAGTTAAATGGACAATTCACTAGATAATCCATTAGACGTTTCCGTGAAGAGTTCGAAGAGAAAGCTCAATTTTTTTTCAATTTTCGAAACGCCTCAACCATATGAGAAATAACTGAAATAAACGTGAAACTCAGAAAGTGCTGATGGCAGATTTTATGGATGAGGATCGAGAGAACCTAATGGCTAACGAAAATTCCAGCTTCGAGGGTTGAAATTTGGAAATACCATTGAAAAATATGCAATGCATCTATCACTGGAATCATTTTTGGATCCACCGTCTAGTTCTCAAAAGAATAATTTACAAAAGTCACATTTCTTTGCAAATATTTGTANAATCGGAGCGTACAGAGAAATTACAAGTCGATCACAGTTGAATTTTTCACTTGCGATACAAAGTTAAATGGACAATTCACTAGATAATCCATTAGACGTTTCCGTGAAGAGTTTGAAGAGAAAGCTCAATTTTATTTCAATCTTCCAAACGCCTCAACCATATGACAAATAACTGAAATAAACGAGGAAATAAACGTGAAGCTCAGAAAGTGCTGATGGCAGATTTTATGGATGAGGATCGAGAGAACCTAATGGCTAACGAAAATTCCAGCTTCGAGGGTTGAAATTTGGAAATAACATTGAAAAGTATGCAATGCATCTATCACTGGAATCATTTTTGGATCCACCGTCTAGTTCTCAAAAGAATAATTTACAAAAGTCACATTTCTTTGCAAATATTTGTATTTTTTGGAGAGTGATCCTTTCAACTTCAACAAACCAAAAATGAACGTAAGAAACTATAATGTCCATAAAAATCAACGCTGTCTTTAAAAACTCTCGTTTTTAATTAGCTTTCTCTAACGAAGTTCAGGCGATAATGCAGTTCATCAATGAATATCATTCGTATATTGCTCTAGAGGATAGAAATGCACAGATTTCATCATTTTGCTTTTCCTAAGTTTTGATATATCGCCTTACTAGCCTGAAAATTCGTACTTCCTGGTTTTTCAAAATGGCGGCACGACCACGACATTTTTTTCACTGTTTATTGTTTCGCGATGCATACTGTTGGGTAGAGTTTCAGAATTACGGGCTCTGTGTTCTCGTCGTGAACGCGCGAAAGCTACGGGCGGGGGGAGGATGAGGTGGGTGTAGAAAAATGTTGGAACAGCTACCGCTTCCCTCCTCCTCCTCTTTTCTACTCGACGTCGCATACAGTAACAGCTATCATGGTGCACACATTCTCAACTGCTGCCGCGGTGCTGGTTGCGCCGTCGAGTTCGCTGGCTAGCAATATTTTACATAGGATTGTGGTCTCTCTCCGTCTCTCTTTTTCTCTCTCATTCGAATCTCACGTGCAAAGGGTAGGGGGTTGCAGAGGGGCATATATAAAGCATCGACGTTTGATATTTTTATGCGGTGGCGCCACTGCTACACGGAGATTTACGAGGCAGATATGTGATCACAAAATGGCCGACACTAAATCAAATATGGTGCATCGGAAAACATCCGGCATTATTATTGGGACTTTTATTGGAAGCGAGGAGCAGCAGAGCTATCGAGAGATAGAGGAAAACGAAATAGAGCGAAAAAAAGGAGAGAAAAGGACGGAAAGAAGGGAAAACAAAAGCACAGATGAGGGTCGGAGTGCAAGAGGGAGAAAGAGGAAGAACGTGTGGGCGATCTGGCAGGAGCAATAAAGCAAAAGCCGTGACGTAATTTTACGATCACCCTACCGTGCAGCGCCATCGTTGTATATGCTACCAAAACCGTACACATTCACTCTATACCCATATATATATTAAAATTGTTCTGTGTATCGAGCTTCCCTTTTGGCGTCATGGCATGGCGGTCTGGTTTTCCGATTAGGTAGAGACCCTTCCGTTATAACATAATATACATACATCCATCGTAACAATATACCGCCGCATATAACGTTCGCAATGCTCTATACAACTGTATGAAATATCGTTCTTTTCTACGATTTTTTATGATCTCCCTGCGTCGCCATTTTTTATGGCGAACAGTTGAAAAATATAGTCAAAATTGAAACCTCATTCTGTCTGAGACTTGGCAACGATGTTTTCGCTATCAAGGCCTCGTGGCTTAGGATCATCTCCTGCGGCTTTTAATCGAACGATTTTCGCGAAAATTTCATCAGGTTCGTCTGATTTCGTAAAAATCGTTCAACGACAATGACCTCGAAGGATTTTCGTGCCTTTTTTATTAGCTTGTGGTTATATGGTGTAGAGAAAATTTAAAAGCTTTAAAACTCGCAGTAATATCGAATTTCTCACGTTGATACTCGGGCAAGGCGGTTTTTAGGGCCACCATTATTATCGAATCGTTTTTGGTAGCGAATTCTTGGTAAAAATGGGAATCGTATGTTTTTTTAAGCTGGTTCGATCGTTCCGAGAGACATGACTGTGAATACGATTCTTGATTCTCGATCATATAAAATTTTATTGTAACTTGGAAACGATTAAGCGCGCGGCTGAAATTATTGCGCCTTATTCTACATTGCCTTCGGACATATATCAACACAATTGTGCGGGTTTGCGTCAGTGTACGCGCGTATCCCATATAAGCATCAGTGCCGTTCGAGTTCGATTGTACGTACAGGTGTGGTAGAGTATACGATACGAGGACGGAATTACGGTCCTCAACTAGCAATAAAATTAATGTCGACGAACGAGATGGTATGGAGATTGATGGTGTGTTGGCTCTTCTTGACCATTTGGATGCTGCGACTCCGGCTCTTAAGGGAGAGACGAGCATGCAAGGTGAAAAGAGCCAAGTTGCTCGTCCGGTTGAACGTTTCGAAGGACCAGCGTGAAAGGACGGATGCGAAGGGAAAGATACATATTATATATGTGTACGTTAAGCAATGGAAAAAAAATGAAAGAAGGAAAGAAAGACTCTCTTATGGTCCCGGGAAGCCTGAATATAAACCTAATATATAGTTCGTCCGTGCACCATTAACGTGCACCATGAGGGGGACGTAAGAAGATTGAAGGACCACCGGGAGCAATAAACTCTTTCTCTCCTCCCCTGCTTCTCGATTTCTTTCCAAAGATCGCTCAACATCTACGAATTTGGAAAACTTCATTCCATCGAAAGCCGGAAGTATGGGAATAAGAAAAATCATCTGCAGCATCCGTACCATTTTTTCTTGTATTTTATCTTTTCTTCGAGAATGTCGAGAAAAAACTGTAAAAGAAATTATTTTTTCCTTGCCGTTCACCGGCATCAATGAAAGCGAGCCTATGATTCCTGTTTATTCAACAAACACTGGATGACTGAGCGTTGGAAAAACATGCCAAGTATATATACGGTGTTTCGAAAAATTTGGAAATTTCAAACTCGACCAGCTCAAAGTGCCATTTACGCTGGTTGCTTTTTGTTTAAAAAAAAATTAAAAAAACACGTCGGCAGAACTTTATCCTACACCGTTTTCTTGTTCCCGTGCTTCCAAATTTTATATTTTTTAAACTTGTTTCAAGTTTTTATCAAAATGATGCTAAATATGAAAATTTGGAGAATCAACGAAATTAACTGGGCATTGATTCAAACTGATTAAAGTATTTATGAGTAAAATCGTGAACCTCAATTCCGATTACAGTCTCGAAGGAATCGAAGTCTCGAATATATAGGGGAGAGATCGGCAGAGTGGGATGTGTAGCAAAGCATTCATTTTTCTGAATCCGAAAATTCGAAATATCTTCAATTTAAATCTCATCGGAACTATCAATTTTTCGAGATTCGAGAAAACAACAAATCCAATTTTTTCGTGGGCTGTTCCGCTTCGCCCTAAGTCGCACTTTGCCCGCCTCTCCTCTGTATACTGCCCCAGGGGGTATATATTTATATCAGCTGGCTCGCCGTCTCGCTCAGCTCCAACCACGTTTACGCGTCGTAGGATCCTCCCGTGTTGTCTTTGTCAACACTCAATTTTTTCAACTTTCTTCTTGTTGTATTTTCACAGAGGGTGGAAAAATCTGTGCGTGCTCCGATGATTCTTCATTCGGGTGGGTTTTGTCTCGCGGCTTGTTTTTCAAAAAGCCACGAGGTCTACAGGTGCCTATTGGAAGTTTCGAAATTTTAGGGAGTACCGACCTCTTATACAGAGTGTCCTGGAATTCCCGAAGACGATCGACAATATTGCTGAGACGGATTTTCGTGAGCCCTTGACGAGATTTTGATAAACTCGTCATCGTGTATCCAGCGGATCCATGAGATGAACATAATGGACTGCTCTTTGCGCACTGACGTCGCAGCTCACACGGATAGATCGAAGTGTACGAGAAAATGAGTTTTCTTAACGAAAACAACTTTTCCGACACCCTGTGAATCGGTGTATCGGTGTCCACCGTATTTATCTTTCTTAAAATAATAATATCGCAGCGAGGAAGAAGACGAAGCAATAAGGCATATATACCTTCGGAGAACTCGTACGGAAATACATCAGTCAGATGACAAACAACGTGTAAGTATTATTGAAAGAAATAAAGAAGATACAAGGGCCAATCGAACTTTGATCTGTTTTCTCATACATCGTGTATTTTGTACATGTGAAATTAAGATTGATGGCCCTGTTCGGTATACCGGAGGCAAAGACAAATATTGAGTCTCATATTTTCACGAGCGAGTTGGCCAAAAAAAATATTGCTGCATTTTCGTGTGGAATTAAAAAAAACACACACACACAATTCCAAACAAACAAATTTTGGAACTTTTATCAGAGACGATAGATAATCGTCGTTTTTTACGTTTCAACAATAATTTTAATTATCGTCACTGACTGGAATGAAAAATCGGAAAAACGAGTGAAAAATTGTAGCCGCTTTAAAATCTCGGTCTACAAGTGCAAATCCGAGACTTTTTGACTTTCAGTTTCCGAGTCAAATACTTTTTCACTCGACAAACAAGTTCTTTGGTGGGTCAGTTGTGTTGAAGGCTTTAAAATGTTTATTGAATGGCTGTGTGAGAGAGAAAGAGAGGAAGAAAGAATTACGAAGGCTTCTCAGCTTAAGCGACCGAGAGAGCTCAATCCCTTTTGTCAATCGAAAGAGAATATATGCCCCAGTCGCTTTCGGCTCTCAGGTAACCGCGCGCCCTCGCCACCGGAAATACTTTCGCCTTTACAGTTCGTCAGGTCCATGATGCACGAAAAATGAGAAAGAATGAGAGGGAGGCGGGGGCAGGGGCTCAAAGGAGAGAAGAATGCGTCTCAGCTACACTGTGCGTTTATTTTATAGTTTGTACATGCAGAAGTGTCCTAAAATACGAATAACCCGTCTTGGAGGATGAAACTACTGCAATAAGGAGTCATCGGTGGAATCGGTTGTCACTGCTACGATTTATAGTCACTTTATAACGATACTGTGTACACACAAACGTACATAAAAATCCATAAACCCGCCATACACTCTTTCTGATATTCTTAATGAAAGTCTTTTGTGACGTCAGACACCTACGATATTCTCAGCAGCAACTGCCAGTCATTCGGATAAGCATCGCGTTGACGTATATAAAAAGAAAGATTTTATAAAAATCCATTAATCAGGTGGCACAATCGAGCGAGAAAAAAATAAGATTCATGCTGAAAAATGTTGTTAAAATATTTTCCTGAATTCCCTCCCGATCCGAATCGTTTTGGTCAACGATGAATTTTTTGGTTCGTACTTTTTTTTCATCTCGTATTTTTGAAAATGGAACTTCAATAAAGATAATTAATCGATGTTTCTTTATTAATTTTATTGTGCGTAACGTAGAGTTAGGGATTTCATAGTATGTGTGTGGAACGCAGAAGCTGGTTTAATAAAAATAACGAGAAAGAACTCCCATAGCTCTGCAATATTTTCTCCTTTCTTCTCATTCGCTGCTTCACGTCCTTGTCAACTTGTTCCCCCGTGCCCTCTCGCACAGGCGTCCTCCAGCTCTCGCCTTTATCCTCGGAAGGAATAAAACCTGGAGATTCATAAGAGCGTGAGAAGGAGAGGAAGGCCAGAAGGAGGAGAAAGCGCGAGAGGAAGAGAGAACTCTTCCGCGGATGATTAATATCCAGCCGACAGTTCGTGAAGCGGGCCGGCCAATAAACGGGATAAAAATACTCGTGAAAAATAGCGCGCTCATTAGGGGTACAGTCACATCTGTGACTTTGCTGACTGCCTGCCTGCCTGCCTGCCTGCCTGAGCACCCGAGATCCAGAGCTTCTCCTGCTATTGGTGAGAACGCTCAATGCGACAGACAGAGAAAACGTATTCGAGGGGGCTCTCAAAACGAAATAGCACACTTTTATACATATACATATTTATACATGCGTATATATATATAAGCAAGAAAGAATGAGCGAGAGAAATGGAAAAGCGACGAGAGGATATCACAGAAAAAGAGAGGATGGGGATAGGCAGATTTATGAAAGTAATCACAGATTATTTTAATATTCCGATGGGTGCGCCACCCATTCGTTCGTTGTCTTATTCATTTCTTTGTATATACGTATATATTAGGTATGGAAATAGAAAAATAACAAAATGGCACACAGAGAGCCCGAGAACTAAAAGAAAGCGCTACTTTTTTTCATTATTTGGAAACACACATCCACTATATCTCTCCATCGCCCAAATCCTTCCGACTCTTGGTTCTCCCCGGTCTCGATAAAAATCGTACATCGTCCGATATCGATTTCATATCGCCTCCGCAAATATACACAAACATCATAGTTGATAGAAATTTCTCTTGTGTGCTAGGAATATTGAAAATCATTCGAGACTTGGAATAAATAATTACCGTTCAGATCTTTTCATTAATTTCGTCAATCCCTTCGATTCTTGGTCCTCAACGATGTAAAGACTTTTAGACTCTAACGTGACATTGAATTATCGATTAAATTCATCGAAGTCTCCATTTTTTTTTTTTTTTAATTTCTACGATGCTGTAGTTCCTTCCAACTCACGTGTCGCCACAGTCGAGTGTTTTCCACTACCACATTGTCATCTTTTCGATCGATCGATCAAACATCTTCGATTACATAATTTTTATTGACTGATAAGAAATAATTTGCAAATTTTAAAATTCCTTCAGCGCGTGACGACGATTTTTCTAACTCACGGTTCTTCGAAACTGGAGCTAAAATTCTAAACATATATGAGCACAAGAACCCCCTTGGATTTTACTTTATCTGTGTAATGATGTCATGATCATAACACTCGCGTATAATAATAACGAGAATGAGGCGCTTATGTATATACGCATGGTAGCAACGTGCGTGCCATATACAGAGTCTCATATTCACCGTAGAGGGGAAACCTGTTGTACCTGGTGATAACCTAGGAATACATATGATACCCTTTCAATATCTCTACTACGTATACCACAGAATACACACAGCTATGTACTGAGCCTACCATTCGCTCGTGGGGCTCGAAATTTCAAAGGTTCTCATTGCCTCGTCTATATTGTGCGCACTTGTTTGAATGTTTACAGGCTGACGAAATGTTGAAAAACTCGGATCGCTAGATTTTTTTTATAAATCTTCTTTCTATTAAGAAGAACCTTAAGGCAATCTCTCTGTGTCATGCTGAGCAGAAATTCTGCGGCACACTTTTCTCCCACACGGTTAAGTTTCCCAAAAAAGCAAAAATCTTTCTCCTTTCCTCGGCAAATAACGTGTAACTTTATTTTCCACAAAATTTCTATCGCTCCTAGCTAACCGTGAATCTTTTTTTTCAACTATCTCCCTCACTTTCTTACCGTAACTTGCACTTCCCTGTAGTAACTAACTTCAGGCAAAGACATAGAAATTTTTTATCTGAAATTGGGAGAAAATTTTTCAGCGTTTCCGCTATTTTGAAAATACATAGAGCACGAATGAAAAATTACTCCGTCTTGGTTAAAATCCTTCAGAAGAGAGAAATGGTACCAGGGAACGCCATATAGTAATTTTTGATAATATTTTCTCTGCGTGTATAAATATGACATACAAAGTCGATCCATATGTATGATTTCCGAGGTCCAGACTATTTTGGGATTCTCGAAAAATACGAGGGAATTTCCTAAATCTGGGATTTAAGTCTTCTCGTGACTACTCTCACAGTTTATGAATGAATTCCTAGTGGATGGCATTTTATGAATGAACGAGGTTCTCGTACGATCCATATATATATATATATATATAGACTAATAGATACGCGTTACTACGCTCTACGGGCGGTGTGCTACGCACCGACAAAGGAGCATTTTCTTTTTTCGGGGGTGTGTCACACCTGTCCCAGTTTACTGAGTCCCAGCACCTAAAACCGCACGCTACAGTACAGTGTGAATGTGAGTGACTGTAGCAGCTCGTATAGAAAACAGGGATGCTCTTTGAATTTCCCTTACATCAGACCCCACAAATACATGACTCGCGAATGAATGAAAACAAATTTTGATGATGACAAATGCTTCACATTTTAGTAGGTATTTATTTTCACATTTTCATATACGTTTCATACGTATCTTTGTAGTCGCGTCCATTCACAGCAAGCCACTTGCGAATGAATAAAATTATTTTATTCGTTTCCAAAATTTTTCAATTTTTGAACGAAAATATTTGATCAATGACATTGTGAAACTTATCGAGAGATTTTGACGATAAAATTGACTAAAACGACAAGTCACGAGATTGTCAATTTGACAAAAATTGTTGATACGCATGAGCTTGGAAAATTAATGCTACGAACAGTTCGACGAATGTTTTCATTTTTATCGATTTTTCTGTCCACGATAATCGTGTCTTCGAAATCTGATACTGATCACAATTGCAATGTTCTCCCAAGAATCGACGTTTTCTCGGGCGATCAATTCCAATTCGATCGAAAGGTGAATACGAAGCGCGTTTCGAAAGAACGATTCTGTTGTAAAAACGTCCACCACGGATGCTCTCGAGACTCGAACGCTTTTCTCGAGTGTAAGCTATAAAAACTGTGACAAAAGTGTCCGGTGCCGCGGGAGAGGAAACAAAGGAAGGAAAAATCAGAAAGAGGTAAAAATAGAAGTGAAACGAGATGAAAATAAAAGGACAGAATCAAGTGAAGAAACGGGAGACCCGAATGTAAAAGTAGTGAGGAATAAAAATGCGCGTAGCTTCGTCATAATCTTATATATTCAAGCAGGAAAATTTTCCCTCCAACATCCATGAGATATATTTCCACTCTACATCTTTGTCGCTCTCCTTCTCGCTCTTTCTTTATAGTTTTCTTTCTTTCCATTGGTGGAAAAGCGGGGGGTGTACTAAAGCTTTTCTCTTGCCGACGTCCTCGTCCTCGTCCTCGTCGCCGGGGGATACGAGAGAGCTTTTAACCCTCCCCCGACAAAAAGCCTCTCAACCCCCTTACTCTAGAACACGCCCGCCAAGACAAATCGTGGCAATCACACGAGATTCTGAATAACAAAAGTATCCCACTAGTAGCGGTGTAGTACTTACTATAGCTTCTCTATACTCCGTGCCCGGAAAAGCTCGAGAGGAAGAGAATCAGAGAGACAAACGCAGGAAAAGAGAGCAAGCGGGGAGAGCGGCGGCGGAGGGCGCAGAGAGTTTGGAGCCTGGCTACGTTCTCGGGATCGGAGCTTTTGTGGGAAGGGATAAGACATGTTTACAGGGAGAAAACTGATACTGTTAGCGAGGATCTGCGCCACCTGGGGTCTTTCTCTCTCCCTCTCACTCACTCACCCACTTACTCACTCTTTCGCTGTCTCCATCACCGCGAAAACCCATACGACCAACAGCCCCGTACGAAAATAAATGTACATATATGTATATAGCCATTGAAATCGTATGGACATTGATAACACTCACAAAGTCTGAATGCCCTATCATTTTTCTTATCATATTTTTATCGTCGCATCCACACAAAGCCACTGATTCGTCACAACCCTCTATAGTTTCAATTTTTCGTATCATGTCAACGTTATCGAAGTTGTCATCGGATTTCTCCGACGGAATTTCCCATTCGAAACGGATTTTGATAGTCAAATTTTCAAAATAGTCTCCCGAATTAATTAATTCTATTGTCAAACCCTCTGTCCTTGCAATTTCTGGAAAGATGAAAAAACATTTTCATTCATTCATCATTTTTTAGATTTTCGAAATCGGCTCAATTTTTCTTTGACATTTAGTTTTTTATTCGCAAATAATTGTCATAGACGAGCATGTTAACTTTCAACTTTCCTTTTAAAAAAAAAACAGAATAAAATAATGAATTCCGTTGCATTCCAACGATGCAAACCCCAAAAACAATTGTTAGAATTTAGTGATAAATGTTTGTGTAAAATTATTAGAAAAAGTGCATGACAAAACGGGTACATTTCTTTCTTTTTTTCTGTCTATTCATTCTTGTTGTAATCCTGGAGGGTGAACGGACAAGACGAAAAGGGAAGTAAAGAGAGGAATCGTGATCATTTATTGTCTCACAATTCGTCCTCGTTAGAGTTACATCTGTCGCAATTTGTTTATCCTAAGTCTTTCAATGTACATGGATCTATTCGTATATATATATACAGATGATAATATATCTTATCAGAATTGATCAACGACTCGGATTACCCCATTCCCGGTCGCACTTCAATGCAATACATTTGTTTATGAAGTTGCAAAAAAGTTAAAACTCTTTTTCGTGGTTGTCGAGCCAAAGTCGAGTTGCCGTTGTGAATAGAGAAATTTGTTTTTGAAAATCCAAGCCTTTTGACGCCAACGAGCAAAAAAAACGACGAGAGAAACATTTTACATGGCGTTTGTTCATAAATTTGTGGGTCATCCACCGCGCTCGGTGTATGAAAATTTCGAGCCGACGGAAGCGGAAAGATCGAATTTATAATTAAGTAATTTGAGGATTTACGAGCTCGAGATTTTCTTTTTGCCATTCGCTCATTAATTCGTAACTGAAAATGCATCCGATATGGAGATCATTTCAATGTCGCAGTGGCGGGAACAATTGCTCTACTCGAGTCGTAAAGTGCTTCGTGCAACGTTGGTAATTTCTCATTAAAATGCGGATTTTTCGAGATAAGAGCGTCCTCTTTGAACGGGACACCCTGTATGTATATATATGAACAAAATGGCTAACGCGATATATAAGTATGGATATGTGTACATGGTGAGGGTGCAGCAAACACTACTAAAGTTAGTTCGTGTAATAACGGTGGAGACCGTCAAGTAATAATGTAATATATGTGGTGATCGATGGGGAGTGATTGAGTCGTAATATTGAAGCAGCCTCGATGGCTCCCTCTCTCTTTCTCTCTCTAACTATCTCTTACACACACTCGCGCGAAACAAGGATCAAGCATCAGCTAGTATAGCAGCAGAACAGTATCGCGAGAAAGAGAGAGAAAGATGGAGAGAGAGAGAGAGAGGAAGAGAGAAAGAGAAAATGTTCCTTGCCATCTGGCGCTGGTACGCGGTCCTCAGTTATTGCACGTCGGTAAACATATAGCTATCAATTCATTATACAAAGGCAAACTAATATAATAAGCTCCTTATGTTGCCCGAAAGTTTTTTTTCCCCTCGTCCTTCGAAATCGCCAATTTTTTTATTTTTCCCTTTTTTTCACTGTTTCGCGAATTTGCTTACGTGTCAATTATTATCATTAAAAGCCGAGGCCGAACGGTGCGAGAGGCTATTTCTGACGAATCATTTCGTCGTTAGGGAAAATCGACTTTTGCTCAGCTAACCTATTTTTTTTTTTTTTTTGCCATTTTGTCTCAATTTCAAAAGATTCTTCGACTCTCTGCTTTTAATTGCGTTTGCTCCACTTTGAACTCTGTATTTCCAAAGTACACGATGTTCACGAGTTTCGGAAATAAATTCAATGAACCGTGATCGTCAAGAACCGAAGATAAAAATATCCCGACGCTTTCCCAATGGATTGCAAAACTTCTTCTGTTTAAGGACCAGCGACAAAAAAAACCTGAGACAATAACGAAGAGAAAGAGCAAAATTAAATGAACGTTGGACTGAATGCATCGAAATATTACAATGGAATCGCTTTTGTGTGTGTTTCAATTACCAGAAAAACGTTTTCTCATTTAGCCTCAAACGTACGTGCATAATCATATGCAGCAAATATAACATCAGCGCGGTCTAGGAGGTTTAAAGCGATTGGAGCATTCCCCTCATCTCTACGGATACAGAGAAACACCCTTAATATAAATATACATATTGAGCATATACTTTGGATGTAAATGGAAAATTCCCTTCGTCCCGATGTGTCATATTTACTCTCATTCGCTTCGTCTCTCGTCTTCAATGCGAAGTCAATACCAGAGCAAACATTACATCAGTATACCAAATGTATATATACCCGGATTCGTAAAGCTGGGGTGCAACTGACTTTTCGTTCTTGTACACTGCACGCTGTATCCGACTATATACACATATGTATGGATAATACAAATACCAATATTACGTCTGAAAAAAAGGGACATCGCTACTGGCTTAAGAGTTAACGGTGTGTTGCTTTAACGCACCATCGTGTCCAAAGACCTAATACGTGACATTCACAATGGTCACGAATATCCAGCTGCCACGATCCGGCTCACTCTCCGATGCTTGCTTTGCTGCTGCAGTTTGTTCTGCCTCATTTTTTTTGACTCCTTTCTCACTCATCTCTTTCTAGCCATCACTTTGACTTCGCACTTTTGTCCCCACTCTCAAATCTGATTCCTCCTATTATTTTTCGTAATAACTGTTAAAATCATGAGGGTTAGTTCGTTGGCTTTTTCTACCGAAGCTAATCGCGAACCAATTTGGATAATAATGTGATACGAAGCATCGTGTGATTCACAAGTTTTTTTTTGGTCACACGCCTCACTTTAGGGAAATGTGTGTGATGAATTAAGCCTCCGAGTGCATACTGGGTCGTTTTGACCCAACAACGTTCTGTCACCGATCCTTTGGCATTTAATGGCAACGAATGTTTGCAAAAAAAAAACGACTCTACTAAAAAAAAAAAAACATGCGTATTTATCGGAATACAGCGATTTGAAAAGCGCCTTGGGTCAGAATGACCCAATATGTACTTGGAGAATGTGCACTCGCAGGATTTATAATTATCGAGATGATTTTTTTTCTATCATCTCTTTCGTATTTTCAACGTATTGTCTCGCATGGCAGAGGAAATTCAACAAATTTCCATAACGATTAAGTATTTACGATCGATTATTATATACACAACTGCTTGTAATCGAATGAATTCGCTTATCCAATTAACTTATAGAGCACTAAATATTTTACTGCCACGTATTCGCTTGTTATTGGGAATCCAGTAAATCGTAGCTCACGCCGATACGAATCTTGTCTGTAAATATCATAACCATATGCATCGTTGCGCGTGAAACAGGTCATATCGTAGATTATCATTTTATCGGGTTTTATTCACGATGGTACGCCCTTACGAGATGTCCAATGAAATTACATCGTAATAAGGTCACAGTATTTCTATTTTATCCTGTTTTTCATTTTCTGTTGCAGAATTACCTACGAAATTAGTCGCAAGAGGCGTGGAAGCATCGAGTCTCTTTTTTAAATCGGAAGTTCATCGTTGGGCGTGTTATCGTCCGATAGTTTTCGCCAAGCCCGCAAGCCTCGAAGTATATCAGCACTTTTGATAATTCTTTACAAAGTAAACGAGGTCGCGGATTAATTTTCCGTTCTGCTGTGACATTTAAACTGCGACTGCATGAATTTTTTGTTTACGCCACTGTGAAAATCTTCACGAGCACACGAATCAACTTTTCGCTGTGTCAAAACCCTTCATATGCCCATCGATGATACTAAACTCTAGTTTCGTGCGTTTTTCAATAATTTTTTTTATATTTATAAAGCTTTGCGACTTCGACCGTTGTTAAAAACTTTTGTCGGCGATTTTGCCAATGAAATTTAAAAAAAATATTTATCAATCGAGGCTTTTCGGCTTGAAATTTCATTGGACATCATGAAATTAATTAATTCCATTAAATTAATTAATATCTCGTCATCTGTAATAGTTGCTGTGTTTTTCATAGTTGATTTATAATCTTGCGCAATAAATGTAGAGTTTCACATACGCAAGGAAATCTGTTTCTACGCAGACAGACGTACACACTTTAATTTCTGAATGCACGCAGGCGTATCGACATTCGAATATATTTGTAATTCGATAAATGACGTATCGTCTCTGTTAGGAAGCAAAATGGTACATGCTATGCGAAGGTTGAAACGTTGAATGGTATAGGCCCTTCGTAAATGTAACCTGTAGATATAAATGTAATCAAGGATGCTAAAACTCGATATAATATGCTAATTAGATAGGAATCACGATGTACGGGGTATGATGTTCGCTTCGTAAAGTATTATCGTTAGTCAATACTCGAAACATGGATGGGCTTGCAGAATTTGCTACGAAACGCACTCTCGTATGTTCACTGATTCAATTAGGTATTTCGTGGCGATTTACCAGCCCCTCGCCTCTTCACGCTTCATAATAATATTCTCTGTGCTCGATTCGCGTATTACGTATGTATTCATTCGGCTTTGCCCGATAATAGAGAAATTATCATAACTCTCTCTCTCTCTCTCTCTTGCTCTCTGTCATTCTCGATGTAGATACTTGCGCCTATGCCATATCAAACGCTGATACGATTTTCCCACAGTAGCATAAACATGTGTTTGTAATTGCACGTAATTCAGGTATAAATCGTACATTCGGCCCGACGAATTTTATTGTACGAGGCGAACGCTTACCTTGCAGGCAAAGGGGAGGGGAGGATCGAGACAAATGTTATCGAAGTGTAGCTTGACTAATAGCCCTCGAATTTTGTGCTTAGAAATATAATTTAATCAGAAATTGTTAATCGATGCAATTTATCCAAGAATCAAACGATCGCAGGGGCCAGTAAAAGGTCAGCGTTCCCCTCTCGGGTCTGCATCTGTATGGAACCCTTTGAGCAGTCCTTAAATCTCAATTTTTGAAGAGTGCTCGTAAATACTTGAAAAAATTATTGAGCAATGATCCTCGAGTGTTCATACAGTGGACTGGATGAAAAAAAAACGAAATCGGGTGTTTAATCTCCCCTCTGACGAATTAAACGCGATGACTGTGCTGGCTGAGGGATGCACATGAGCGGGCTTATAAATACATGGAAAAGATTCGTCCGGCGATGAACGAGCGAGAGAAGAGTCTTCGAACAGCAATAAGTCACGTATATTTCCGATATTCATTCTCTTAATGACAGCAGCCCGGCGAGAAGGAAAAGAGAGGAAGAGAAAAAGGGAAGCAGCAGGAGGGAGCGAGAAAGATAGTGAAGAAAAAAAAAGAACGGAGACTGAGGGTAGAGGGTCGCAGTGAAAGATGCATTAAGAGTCGTGCCACCAGTGCCGTCTGGGCTGCGTGCTCAATGTTCAAGCGCGCGTTGGACGACGTGTCGTCAGTGTGGCGCGAAGCAGGAAAAGATTTAGTAAGAGTGTACGTTCAACTGAGAGAGAAAGATATTCCAAGACTCGTACATACATACACACATACTAATATGTATGTGTATATATTCTTGTATGAAACAGGGAATCCGCGGGCTCTCCCTAATGGACTGTCGTCTCGCATTATCGTTATCATAGCGTTTCGCGAGTGACGACGGTTAAATCCTCTCCTCCCCTGAACCGGTGGAACATTTTTCATGCAGATCTTTCTCTAACGCCGAAGAAACCCGCGCTTCCATGGTATATATAAACATTTAAGTGTATAAGCACGAGAGAAAGAAAGAAAAAAAAACGAGTGTGAGAGATCTGGAAAGGACCGCGAGAGACCCCCGCGAAGGACACAAAAATTCTCACCAACCCCTACACTCCAGTGCGATCCGTATCGCTAACGAACGAGCCCGCGAAAAGTTCGATCTATCACTGAACCTTGCGCTTGCCCCTCCACCCCGCTGGAATATCCCTCGACGACTAATCGTAATCTCGATGACACACTGTTTTTTTTTTTTTTCAAAGAACGCTTATCCTCCATGTCTTTGGACCGTGCTGTACGAAAATCTGCCAAATGCGACTCGATTGTGAATAAACGTATCGAAATAAAAAAATTCTCGTCCTGTATCTCGATCATTTCTTCCCATGCCGCACTTTTCGCGATGTAGACATTTTATTGTCTCGTAATTGTTAATGTTTCTTGTTAATAAACAAGCTAAACACTCGTTTATTTTTTACGATTCCGAGGGCACATACACGAGCTCGGTATAAAGTCTTAAATAAAACACGATCTAACCGTACAGCATGTATCGTGCATATATTTATCAGGTACATATGTATACACGTAGAAAACAAGTGGCACGCCTGTAGCAAACTCGACTTTGATACTTTTCTCTTCCTCCCTCTATTTTCCCCATGCGATTTAACAATCATCAGCACTGCTCCAGGTGGGCGGAGAAGAATAAGGTCTCGCCCCCATGTATGAACATTGGAGGTTGAATCATGTGTGTTAGGGACTTCGAGGCACTCGCCGGGAACGTAACTCCAAGCAAATGTCGGTGATGATACACCCTCAACTTAAAAAACATCCAGTACCATGAAATATCGAAGAATAATTGTACGAAACGACTATTAAAACTGTAATATTCAGCAACTCTGAATGTTCATGAAATTTACTGTTCGAAATAAAAACTGCAACCGAAATGGAAATCCTCGGCTTCATCAAAAAAGATTTCGCAACGTTATTAAAAATCTTTCAATTCCCTTGGAGCATCACGCAGTCGTTTTCCCTTGCGTGACACCTTTTTGTCCTCATGCTGATCATAAAAGATTCGGCAATTTGATTGCAGATGTTATCTCGTCAGAAAAATATAAGCATACACATGCAAACACGAATTACATGCAAACGAATTAGCGTATCAGTAATTCGTGCACAGATTTTATAGTCGATTTGGTGAAGCCCGCATACGAGGCTTTTCCTTGTCCCTTGATATTTTTTCCAGTTTACCCTCACACCCTTTTAAAAGCTCTTAGTCACGTGCCGGTCACGTGGCTCGTTATACAACAACGCCGTTACTGGTCACCGCGTGTATATACAGAGAACGCAAGAAACCCGCAAAATCCTCCCTCAATAACCCCCATAATTGTACACACCCTTGTATTACACAAGGCGCTGTATCGATGTCGCAACAAACGTCAAGATAACCACACGCACGTGTCGGTATGTACGAGCTCATAGAATCACATGACATTCAAATGCATTGACATCGCAAAATCGACGAATTTTTAAATCTCCACATTTCCCGGGACAAACGTTAGTTTTCCTTCAGGTCGATGAAAATTTATTCCACGTAATTCCATGTTTTTCAGCACAAAGATGCTTGATCGTCTCTGTGCTCAACATTTTATCTGGTTCTTCATTAATTTCTCGTTTTTTTACCACGCGTCGTTGCGGGCACGTGTCAGAAATGCAATTCGTTTATTCACCCTTTGTATTTGGAGCGTCGTCGAGGAATGATAAATTAATGAAAAATTCAAGGAAACTGCGATATCGAAGCGTCTGCGAACGCATCCCTACGAAAGGCCCAGCTTCGAAATTCTCCATCACCCCGGGGGTTTTGTGGAGATTAAATTGTCTGATCTAAACTACGTATATCGTATCTCTCTACATAAAGTTTTTTTCTGTGCGTGACTTTATAGATATAGTCCATGAGATTACATTGGGTCCTGATTATTCTGGTCGCTATTGTCGTATTCATTGCTATCTCCTATCGTAACCAGCCACAGTTTTCGCCATCTCTCTATTCCCGTAGAAATATATACATACATGTACCACTACATTGAGAGACATATACTCTCGCAATTTAAATCTCACTCGACGCGGGGGGTTTCTCTCGCGGTTTTAATGGTCGCACGCGGTTTTCGCTACCTCGCGAATTTATCCACGGTGCTCTCCTTTTATTATCCGTGTTATTTTCACCCCCTGCTTCGCCCCTTTCCCTCTCACTCCCTTTCCTACTTTTCATTTCTCGCATCACGTCGCCTTACTGCCTTCAATTCTTTCCGCGCGAGGATATTTTTAAATGAGGAATGATTTCACGCCGTACAGAAAAACGTGGGAACGAACTTTCGCCATAATCTTTTCCCCGCAGTTTCCTGCTATTACGAATTTATTTCTCTCCATGATACTAGCTCGACGTAATCAACATTTATCATTCTAAAACTATATTCTCGTCGTGATCGTTTGCTAATGACTCTTTGCATTCAGGCCTCGTTATACATTTTTACATATATTTCGTTGGCATTTCTTCCTCCATTGTCGTTCAGCTCTTTGAAAAATTCGACGAGTGAGAAAAAAATTTTTGACGCCAAATAAAAATTCGTTTCCTACAAAATCTTTGGGAATAATTGACTCCGCGTAGGAAAAATTATTCATTTGAAAATTACGATCCCTAACAAACCATCGATGTTACGTCAAACTCCGAAAATCCGGCGATTTAACACGAATGCCTAAAAAAAAAAAAAATTGTAAACGACAATGAGATTTTCACGTTGCCTAACTGCCGAGAGTTTTTAACGTTGAACGTACAAATAAATTTAATTTGAGGAGGCGATTTATTCATAGACTCATTTACTCGCACGATTATACCGCGGATTTTATTTTTTTTTCTCAATACTGTACGAATTTTTCGACGAAATGCGACGGCGAAGTTCAAGGCTGGCCAACAATCTTATACGAATACATCATATATTATTATTAGTACATATATATACGTTTATACATATATATGTAGAGATATTTCTGAATAGAGTATTGGAGAATATATTCGAACAAAAGACAGAAGTTGGCTCGTAAATAAAATCAACATTAAAAGCACATCATCTCACGAGCATGAAAGGAAGAAAAAAGAAGATGGTGACTGGTCATCATACGACTATAATCTCAATACAAAAGATGTATAATACAAATCTGTGTGTATGTGTATATTTATATATACACAAATGCCACCTTATGTCCTTTTCGCACCTTTTCGTCCATCTCTCCTCTTTTCTTCTTTCATCTACTTCGGACTTGCTTCTCTTTCGTCGCTTTTTTTTCTTCTATTTTATTTTTCATTCTTTCCTTCCGTCACGGTTTCAGGCCTTCTCTCGGTATGCATCTTTTCTACTATACGTTTTAATCCTCTCTGAATACCTCGAATCTTGGCTGAGAGTAACGCCGACTCTCAACGCGAGCGGAACCAAAAAACTTACCTATTTTGTATATATCTGTATGCGGACGAAGAAAACGAGAGACGACCATCACCAAAGAGAGAGAGGGAGAGAGAAAGATACAGATTTTTTTCTCTTCCGTTCTTTTTCCAACGGCTCAAGTCCACTAATGATGACCAATGAGTCTCGCACAACATTTATTTATATGCGGATACGTGTGTCTGTGTATATACATATATTTTTCGTATATAATACTGTAACGTACATGTTAATGTTTCTATACGCCGGGTAGCCCAGTAGCAAAGATTTCGTGGAGTCACGACGACTCCTTGACTATCGTACATTCGGCATACAGGACATTCCTGTCTAAATTGGCAAGACTTTTCGAATACACGAGTCCTGCATTCGTCCTAAACAATCGGGAGAAAATATCCGAGAAAATGGGATTTACCAATTAACAATAATAATGACCAACGGCAATGATTAGCACTTTGGCAAAAAGAAATATAAAATTCTTACGTTCGGCTCACGTCCGATATAGGGAACCAAGTTACAAAAAGTTGGAAAAGTAAATGAGCGACACAAAAAAATGGAGATTTCGTGCGTCCGGCTCGTAAAAAGTGAAAAAAATTTTACGGGAGCCTACGAGAAACAAGTGTGCAAAGGAAAATGCTTTGGGATGAGCCTTCGTCTGCGTGCAGCAAATTTGAAGGCACCGTCAAAACTGAATCTTGTGCGATATCGAGTGGAATAGAAAGGTTCACGAAAATCGCTTTTTGTTTTCCAGAAATACGGAAAGATCCATCGGACGCTATCAAAGTCTGACTTTGGCCGAATTTTTCAAAAAATCACAACACATAAAGGGACGAAACTGAATTCTAAGATCCCTAACGTTGAGGGAAAGTCTGAAGTACATTATTGCAACGGTACAAACATTTAAAACTTTATCTACTCTTTTTTCCTCAAGCCTAGAATCGCCCATACGTGCGGGAGCCTGTCGCGATGAGATGAAGAAACAAATCCGTCAGGAGCTTCCCTCTCTGATTAATTACAATTTTACATTCACCCGGTAGTAGCTTGAACACGAAATGTGTCGTGAAATAGCGAGCAAAAAAAACCATTCACAATGAATAATTATCGAAGCGAGGAGGCAAAAAAAAAAAATAAACGAAATCTCACCGGATTTCTCTCGAGAAATTATTTTTTTGTTCGCATCCATCTCGATTCATTTTATCCCCAAGGAATCATCAGCCCGAATAAATTTTGTCTTTTGTATTTGCAAAGATAATTACAACGATACGTTTGAAAAAGAAAAAAAACAAAACAAAAACAAATTTCACTGTAAGATTCAACATCATTTGGTAACAAATGACCCAAGGATTATGCTTACCGCGATATATTTTCGTTATTTTGATACTTTGATTTTGAGCTTATACGAATAGAGATTCCTGCGAGAAGGAAATTCATCCACCTATTTCTCTCTTCGATCAGCCGAATCTAGATTTCTGCATTCCCTTGACGCATACACAGCTCCTATAATTCTCTTGCGCTGAGAACGTCGTTCATCTTCGCTATACACATATACATATAACGTAACAATATGGTCCAGCTGTCTAGAATCCCCCACCTAATTAGACCCGAACGGATCATCATACAATGAGATGCAAACGGTCAGTTATGCTCTATTAACAGCTCAGTGCATCTGCGTTTAATTGATACATACTGCATGTCCTGAGAGCTGCCTCGAAACGCAGATTATCCAATATGACGTTTGGCCAACGATCGAATTGACGAAAAGATGCAAAATTTAATGAAACAGATTTTTCAAATCGACGAGATATCGCGCGATCGATTCTAATACGAACGAGAAGGTTATGCAATTGCGAAAATATTTTGCGACCGGAAGTCACATGAATTATTGATTTGGAACCAGCCCGGGGAATCCTCCAAATAAACTAATTCGACGCACGCTAAATCCTTCAATTTACAAGAGACGGGGAATCTCATTAGAGAACTCAAATCCTTCAGCGATTACTTTGGCGTTGCTAAATTTGTAATGCCTCTCATATCGAATCCAGGATTACGCAACTCCTGATACCTCAGTCTTGAGTATATGCTGTTGCTTTTTGAATCTACGGAATCTATTTTTTCATTGTTCAAGCTTTTAGCTCTCATAAAAAATCAGCTGCGCTCAAATTTCTACGAAATTTTTCTTTCCTTTCGAAAACTTCGTCTTCGTAAATGATAATTATCAATTCTGTTTATATTTCTTTGTAGTTTTTCGAAGTTGTCAATTCTTCGATTTTTACAATCTTAACACAATTCTAAATAATCACAAGTTCGTGGAATAATTCGTTGTCGTCGACGTGGGTCGTAGTCTCTTTCGCTTATTTCACAATTAAAGGAACTTTTGAAAAAAATCTCGGAAAATTAATGAGCCTTTTTTGATCCCTTAACAAAATGGTAATATTTTGTCGAATACGAAAAAAAATAACAACAATTACTTGCAAAACATGGAGACGTGTGGGCATTTTTCACGATAGGCCCGAACACGATTGACCCATCGTTAGCGCTTGAGGGTTAATGCGAGGGTTAAGTGAGCCATTTTTGTTTGTTCAATATTTCACGATAATTTTGTACGAAACGGTCATTATTTTGCTACTGCAACGTAGCGTTTTGATATTTCACAGTGTAGCAAACTGGGTGCAAAGAATTTCGACGGGACGTTTTATTGTAATCGAGGATTTGGACGATCTGTTATGTTCGATAGAAAATCGTAGGATAAAATGTTGAGAGACACTAAAAAGAATTTTGCCCGATCTCTGGGGAATACGATATGGTCACTATTCTCAAGATTTCTATAAAATCGTAACATATTTCAGGTCATTTTGTTTTTTCTCTCTCTCTCATTCTCTCTGACTTTATTCCTATCCCTTTCCCTCTTTATACAGCTCGATCTTCCCATCCTGGCCTATATGCGAAGAGAGATTTTTGCCACAGGTTATACAACCCTCGAATTTATCTGTATAATGGACGTTGACCTCTCTCTCTCTNTATAATGGACGTTGAACTCTCTCTCTCTCTCTCTCTCTCTCCCTTTCTCTCTCTCTCGCTGTCTCTGTCTCGCTCTGTCTTGCCTTCTTTCTTTATCCATGGGGAAATGGTACCATCTGCAAATATCCCTTCATCCAGCCACGTGTGCCATACAAATTGAATTCTTACAACTTTCAATGATATGGTAATGTAAAGACAACTTGCCGACCGGACACTTGCTATACGCTTTCCTATGTATCCCTTTTCCTTCTCATGCTCATCGCATCTGCCTTGTATCGCCTTGCCGTGGCATCCTCGCCACTTTCCTCGCACGTATACAGCGCGTGTCCCAAAATTCATGCTCAGAAATGTCAACTTTCATTCTCCAAAACAAACTCGTCGCCCAAAAGTTTTATACCATTTTCTAAACGCGTATACAACACCCTGGTCCACCTTTTTCTTTTTAATTTTCCTCCAAATTTTCGGCTATTTTATTCATCCTGCCAACATTATTTTTCTCTATCGCAACGATTTACCAGCATCGGATTCCTGAAGATTGGAACTTAAGAAAACTTTCATTGGGGAATACTTTTCAAAATCACTTGCGGATTCACGGAACCAAAACAGCTGATCGAGCGCTAATTTCATTTTCCTCTCATTTTTGTCTCGTAAGTTTTTTTTTAAAGGAATTTGTATATGAAATATTTTTCGACTAGTCGTCTAGAGGAGGGAAACGAACGAGGCGAGAAAAAATCGAGGCTGTAAATTCGTGGAGAAATTATCGATGAAAAAAATCAAATCTGAGGCATTGAAATAACTTGAAAAGAAAAGATTTCCTTGTGAAAAAACACTAACGAGGACCAACAGTAATATTTTTATCAGCAATAATTACGACCAAATTCTTGTTTTTATTATTGGTAGTGTGTGAACTAATGGATTGAGGGGTTTGGTGCACGATTGATACCGAAATACGGTTTCGACGCTCGTGTTTCCGAGTCACGAAGAAAAAACTGTTGCCTCAAAAAATGAACGGCGAAAAACCGAAAGTTCGGTTGTTTACGAACCCCGCTTATTCGGGGACACCCTGTATACGTGTCGGTGAGCTCTCGCCCTCTCCTATGATCCCCTTTCTTCTCTATAATGCTATTTGTTCACTTTGGGTATCGAGATTGTCACGACAGTTTGCAGCGATTTCTTGTACCATCGGTTTTGGACCTTCGATATGATTTCTAACTTATAATGCTATGTCTACGTAAATTGTATGACCTTACATCCACGAGCGTTTAGACGTGCAACGATTACGCTTTTTGTTCCCTTGTATTACCCAAGAGTGATTCGCTCGTCGGTCAAAAAAATGTATACCATGTGAAATAGAGATGGAGATTCGATATTGGATTGGCGTTCGGAAAACAGGCCATGGATAATTGCTTCACGCAAGGTTTTTTCACCTCTTGCTAATTTTGGTCTGTTAGACATCAACTCGCAACCCGAAGCTGCAACTTTCTCAACATTTACTTGCGTAGACGCAAAACTATCGAGTGTAGACGCGACCCGAAGTCGCGACTACGCGAGGAGACAATCGTTTTGATTGTGACAATTTCTATTATGTAAGGAAAAATACTCGAAGGATAGCTAAGTAGACGTTTTTACCTTCGAAAAATCAGCCCTTGGACCATGTCCAACGTTTGAGGTTTGGGTTTATTTCTTCGTGAAAGCTTCACATGTTCTTTTGATTGCATTTTGTTATTCTCTTCGTTTCGAGCTCTCGCTCGACAGTCTCGACGTGATCTCGTAGTGTACTCGTTTCTCCATAAGACGGCGATACCATGCAGCAGCGTAAATGCCCTCTACAGAAAACATTCCAAACGTCCAAACCTTGATTTACATAACAGTGAATCCAAGATGGCGAAGTATTTGGGTTTGGATAAATTCGTGAATTTGATGAAAATTATACAGCACAATGGTGGAATACGGGGATCTCTTCGAACACTTTACAGGTATTTCAACAGCAAATCCATCAAATAAGCACTGATTCATCGTGCAGTGCAAAGTAAAGACAAACGAGATGTAGACTTTGAGGTTATACACACGAAAGGGGCAGCTGCACGAAACGTCAAACAACATTGATACTTAGCTGTTTTTTTTGTGTAATATTGTTGATGGAAATTGCACTCAACCTAGCGTGGTCACGAAACCAAGAAAATTCACTCCCTTTTATTTCGAAATAGAGTGGACACCCTGAAATTTGGAGATCTAATCGGTGAAGACAAGTATGGCAACAAATATTACGAAAACAATTATTACTTCTTAGGTGAGTCGTTGCAAAATTCATTTCAAGCCCAATCCGGAATTTGTCTATCGTTGTTAATTTGTTTTTTTCGATCATTTCTCCCAAAGGACGTAACAGATGGGTAATATACGCGGATAGAGTGTGGATGGAGTACGACGGGTCTCAAGTCCCTGCGGAATGGTTCGGGTGGTTGCATTACAAAACTGATCTCCCGCCGCACAAAGATCCCAACAGGCCGCATCACAAGTGGATGCTGGACCACAAACCGAATCTTAGCGGCACTCACGAAGCTTACATGCCGTTTAGCACACCCAAGCCAAAAATAGAAGCATGGAAACCTAAATAAATGGATTTTCATTGAATGGCTCAATGGTATAGAGCGTAGAATAATTGTATTTCGTATGAATGATCATCTTCAAGGACATTTGTAGAACTTTTGTGTAAATATAATAAAAATTCTGCAACTAAATTCCAAACACAATTTTTCCGTCTCCGAAACTGTAACTTTTGAGTTTGCATTGTCAGAACGCAACGGACTCTTTTGGTGTTTTTTTAAGAGTCCAAAACTGAGGACTTTCGGCTATGGAACTAAAATCACTTTAGAAATTGAAAAACCAATCGGCTGAGAGATTATTCTTGGCTGCATATCAAACTGCAAATTAAATACAATTTGTAAATTGTTTTTAGAGCAATCGCTGTAATTTTCACTTACATTTGCAACTGTGAAAACTTGTAATTGCGAGAGATTTCGTTCAGAGAACAAACGTGGTGGCTAAATTCTTTTTACAATTTTCAGGTGTGAAAAATAATAATGGAAGCCTCGAGATAATGTTAATTGGATTGCAATTTTCATTGGATTGGTAGATCGATGATTGGAGGACAGGAAAAAAAATGTAAAAACTCATTCAACAAAATAAATAACTATATTCTTTTCATTTCCATCCAAAATGGTTATCAACTGCATAAATAAATCTGTTTCTACATATTCGTATCACAAAAATTCGGAACAGTTGTTCCCCGCTCCCAAGCACGTTCGCAAATATAGCGACACGAGGAAATGATTATTTTCCAAATAGAATTACCCTTTGAATTCAAAGGCACTGGAGTTTGCATCGTTGGAATGCAGCGAATTTTCCGTATTTTTTTTTTTTTTTAAATGTATTAATTTTATAATTCACACAGTCATTCCGATTTTTCTGATGGATTCGGTTTTCGAGTCACAAAGAATCTTGCCCCGTTCTCGTAAACAAAAATCTGCATGAAAACTTGGCTCTCGGCTCTAAAAAATGGAAAAATCTCGTTGCCTTCCAACGATACGAACTTCCAAGTCGTCATGAAAATTGTCTCCGTTTTTTGGCCGCTTTTCAATCTCACGTTGAAAATAAAATTTTTATTATTCAGGCAAATCCACTATACGCATAAATCTGTGTAAATAACGTGGTCAATATAAATATATATTATTTTTTAAATACTCTCTATATGGTTAACACAGTATCACCGTTATTTCATGGTAAGGAATGTTTCAAACATGCCGAGTCGTCTCTTTGTCTTCATCGAATACTTCTGTCTCCACGCACAACCAGTGGAATGTTTTTCATAGGCAGCTAATTCTGATCAGAGTCGTGAGTCTTTTTCTTCCTGTACTCGTTCTCCGACTGATAGCCCGGTAAATGGTTGTGCTCGTAAACTCCAGTTGGCATAAAACGCTCCGCTATGACCGCACACTTGCCTCGACATCCGCGATGCTGCTCCGCGCATCTGTAATGCGAACGGTTCAACACTTCTGAACGCGATGTCAAATTGTAGACGTATCCCTCGTAGACGAGTTGCGGACGACCTCGTGCCGACAGTCGATAGGTCACGGGCTCCACGGCTGTGATCAAAACCAATTTATTAATTAAGAAAGGGAATTGAACGAGATAACAATCTAAATAAAAAATAAAAACAATCAGAAGTAAAAGTTTGTGAATAATTCTTCACGGGAGCGTTTTTTTAGGCGTTGAGCAAAAAATGTGCAGAGCGAGGATCAATTAGCCGAACAAATTAGAAGAACGCGATACCATTTTGTGTTTAAGTTTGTGGGGACGAGTGAATGGAAAATGGATGAATGTTGTGAGAAGGAAATGTGGAATAGAAATACGAATCGTAAGAAAGTCTCACCGCTGCCGGCAGTGTGTTCCACCAAACTCGTGGTTTTTGTTGTATTCTCAGGAACAAACTGTTGGTCGTTTTCCTGGCTGATGATTTGCTGCTCCGTGAGATCTGCATCATCTTTTCTCAAGACATCGGATGTTTGTTCGTCGTTTACCAAGGATTCAGAATTTTGATCACAGCGAAAAGACTTGGTTTCGTTATTCTCGTCTTCTGGACGAAGTGCTTTGTCCCCAGGAGTTTCAACATCGTCGAGAGTCGCTGCCGGAAAATTCATATCCCTGAGGGCAGGCACGGACGACTTGCTTTTTTTCGTAGATTGTCCAATAGCTCCGTGCTTCCTGGTTTCTCTGCTCTTCCTCTTGTGACTTTGTTCTTCTGGATCAATCGCACGTTTCTTCGCATTTTCTCGATCTTTCGAATCAGAATCGCAATAAGATTGAGGGACTTCGGTCGAGAACGATCGATCCTCTCGGTGGATAGAATTCTTCTCGTCCGTACCATCCCCCGTGAGGCCTTTGATCTGAAGAATCTCCGCTACTTTGAGGAACGTTGCAAGCTCCTCTTGCCTAACGTTCACTTCTCCCTGGTACATGAAACTGAGTAAAGCTGCGACCTGCGCGTAAGCTATGTCCTGCAGTATAATAACCGGATGTTGGCAGGGATTGCTCTACGGAGGGAAAAAACAAAAACATTCACAACTGAAAACAGAAAAATTCCTCGACATTCCATAAAATTGAGGAAACGAATATTTTTTTTTATGGTGAAACAAAATCGAGTTCACCTAAAAGTAACAGAATAATTCGTTCGGAGTTTTTTGTGGCCTGGCCGATCCTTTGGCTACGATTCATTCAATTATATGCTTTCATCGGTTTGGAATAAAAGGTTCGATAGAAGCAGCCAGCCCGGTTAATTGATTATTTACCAAATTTTAGATATTTATGGACGAGTAGAGACGAAAATATTAAACATTAGAATGAGGGAATCAGTTAGGGGCGTTCAAAATCAGTAAAAAGAACGAGGCCAAAGTTTGCATCGCTGGAATGCAACAAAATTCTGTTTTTCCTTAAGCAGAGCTCATGATTATTATTCATTATTCAATCGGGACCATGAAAAAATATTTTTCCAGGATTCAAACATGCAATGGATACAAAGATTGTGATTGTTTTTGAAATTCAAAAAATCGTGACAAGAGAAAGTATTTTTCGTTGCACCGCAATATTGCAAACTTCAGCGTCATGTAAAAATAAAGCGATTTTGCGGCGCAAGTGTCAGATACTGCGAGTGAGCGAATGAATCACTCGGGCACACCCGGATGTGAAGAGAGTTTGTAAGAACTATGAGAATTCATGATGGATTGAGAAATTACCTTAAATATATCTTTGAAGTACGGACTGCATATGGAAAGGACCAATTTATGAGCCTGCAACAATTGGCCATCGACAGCTAAAGTGACATCAACCAAATCCTTGTCGCTCAGATGACTCATAAAGCCGCTGGTTAAATTGTTTGAAAAATTGTTCCATCGCAGAGAAAACTGATCAGTCACAAAAGCCTTTGCCATTTTCCGCTGAGAGCCTGTAAAATTATCACCGAATATTTAAACTAACAGTGACGATGTTAAGATGTTTTATATGCAGCGGAAATAATCGACAGTAGAATAAAAAACGTCAAAACGAATCGGGAGTTGAGATAACCAAAAAGCGAAAAGTTTGACATTTGTGTGACTCAGTTGATAGAATGAGCGAGTAGAATGCATGAGAATATTACGAGACAATTATTTCTTTCGTTTTTAATTTTATTTCCAGCGAATTCATTTGAAATGAGTTCAAACTCGCCGTACAACGTCAAAGTTCCGTCAACTGTCAAATTCGAGACGATTTGATAAATCTATACAAATGATTAATGGCATTAAACTTTTTGACAATCCCGTTCGGCGCACCTGGTTGACTGAAGATTTGCTGGATCGTCTTTTCTTCTAATCATCGACTTTGTCAATTGGAGTTACATCGTTGTTGACCATGACATTATTACAGTATTTCTTGTTTGAGCTCTTGGTGCGCGTGTGATTTTTTCCTCACTTCACTCTTCTTCAACGAAACTGCAGGCAACAGAACAGCGGACCGAGAGAGAGAGAGGGCATTGAGAGATTTAACGGTAGGGAATAGTGGGGCGGATGGAGGAGGGAAAGTCGTGGTGATATCGTAAACAATACACGTGAAATTGGACTACTGTACGAAGAAATATTTGTCATTTTATTCTTTTACATCGTTCATTGTGTAGTATTTCTTAAAAGCTTAAAACTTTCGACTGTGGAAAACGGTGAAACGATTCGTTGGATTATGATTGAAACCGATTTAGGAGGTTTTAGTTCGTTATAACGTCAAATTGCTTTACGACTACACGTGTAGTCTAAACTCTGAACAACAGAAACGACAATAAGTGATTGACAATTAATCAAACGGTATACGATTACATTTCGAAAATTGATGCCATCAGTCTTATGTTCCTGTGTATTTCTTCGTGAATTCAGGTTAGGATTCGTGCGAAATAACAGGTGTTATTGTTCTGCGATGACACAATCAGCGCTCGACTGTTGAGATTCATACCCAAGCTCGTGCATGTCAAACCGTGGCAAATGCGATGAGACAAAAAGAATGTTTTGACCTCAGCTACTTCTGAATACCTCTCGTGCAAGATGCTGCCTCTCTGTCCCTCCTCCCTCTTTCTTTAACAATGCACGAAATAGTAGAGCGTGTGCCTGAAATAAAACGAATTCCCCGGTAGCCAGCGACCCATCCTGCATGTATGCGTGTATGATCAAGAGAAAATTGTTTCACCTTTGGATGCCGGCTAATGAGGCGCTGGCCCGGTCACGTCGTTCTGTAGAATTTCGTAATATTATTATTATCAACCGATTTACCATTTTAATTCGAATGAAATTTATCTATTTAAGGTCCTTCGCGAATTTTTTAAATGTCGTGTCACTCGAAGTTTTATCTTTTTTCCTCAATATATTAGAAACGATAAAAGTGGTAAATATGGCCGAGATTTGCGACACAGGAACGAGATTTCCCGAAAAAGGAAGTTTCGTGAAAAAAGGAACGGTCATCATCGAAGCTGAACCTTTTGTTGCTATTCTCAATTCCAATGTCCGCGAAAAACGATGCGATAATTGCTTCAAAGCGTAAGTTGATGTCTTTTTAAATTTAAATAAAAGTTTTTTTAATTTTCTTCTCCTTTCGAATCTCGATCTTCCTTTAGAATCAATGAGTCCTACAGTTAAGCCAGTTCAATATTTATATTTTCCAGAAGCTTGCTGAAGATTTGAACAAATTTTCTTTCAAATTTGTGCAAGATGTGAAACTTTAGTGTGTGAATATTGATTTCCAGCGATGGAAATTGCACATTTCTTCCCTTCTAATTCATGTCCATTTTCTCACAGATGCAAAGTCTTCAGATGCTCCGGCTGTCAGTACGTTCATTATTGCTCTAAAAATTGTCAGAAGCAGTCTTGGGATCTGCACAAGGTGGAATGTCCGAATATGAAAAGAGTTAAGCCCCTAGAAGTACCGGGAATGGTGAGACTGTTGGGTCGAATAATAATGAAACTAAAAAATGGAGGAGCCCAAGAAAAAGGCTATTATTCCAGCGGCGAATACAGAACTTTTGACGATTTGATGTCGCGTAAGCATAAAAATTCAATAAACTCCATTGATCCGTAGATTTGAATCTTTTTTTATTGATTTCATAAAAAGTCCTGGCTCGTCAAGTTATTTTGATTACTCGATGCTTTCCCACTATTTCTCAGAATCGTGATTTTTATTACACCAAAAGAAAATACAAAGAATTGGTTTAATTCCATTTGAGAGTTTTTGTTCACTGCATGACGAAATTTCAGAAAAGCTCTACATTTTTTTGCATGTTTGGCTCCAAATCGCGAATAAATCATTTTGGGATCCGGTGGAAGAAAAAGATGTCGTTGCATCCGAAAATTGACGTAATTTCGTTATTTTTTTGTTACAGACAGTAAAAACATAATAAAGTCCTTTTCAGCAATGGAGCGTTTCACCGTAGTGTATAAAGTTCTCACTCAATTTTTGCCTAACGTTGAGATGCCATCGCCGACTGAAGTACTCGAAATATTTGGTCGCATGGTTATCAATTCTTTCAATGTGCTGGACGATAATCTGCACAGCATCGGGGTCGGCGTTTATCTTGGCCCATCGATAATGGATCATAGCTGCAGGGCAAATACTTCTACAATTTTTTTTGGTTCAAAATTGAAAATACTTACTCTGCGTGACATACCGGACTTTGATTGGAGCAAGGTAAATTCTGAATGAATAAAATCGTCATTTCACGTTGAAATGTAAAAAAATTGAACTGATGCCGAAAATGCTAAATGAATGAAAATTCATAAGAAGATTATTATGAAAACGCGATCGAAGCGATTGGACGAGTGTAACAGAAACTAAAATTTATTGAAATTTGCATTTTTCAATTACAACGGAATTTTTAGTTCTCCATTGAAATTTTTAGAAACTGAACTGTTGCCTGAATAGTGCGAAGAAAAAACTCCGATTGGAGATCAAATTTCCAGACGCTTTTTCCACTAAATTGCTGCTCCATTGGGATTTTTTGAGTTTTTTTTCTAACTTTTTATAATCCACGATTCCAATGTGGTCGCGAATGAAAAAAAAAATACGTTTTAGAACAAACTGCAAAATTGACAATTGATTTTTCATTTTTCTTCATGAATTTCGTCGCCGTTCTTATTTATTGATTTTTCTTGGTCGATTAAAAAAAAAAATCGACAAAAATGTATGCAACCATCAATATCGTTGACGATGCTCCCTGACCAATGCGTTTGTTCCACAGACCTCTGTGACATACATCGACGTGCTGCAGTGTACAGACGAGAGACGGAAAGAACTTTTGGAGTCTTATTTTTTCTCGTGTGATTGCGAGAGATGTAAAGATCCCGAGTCAACGGAAGCTGCTGCTGCATGCCCCAACAAAAGCTGTACGAATCCATGTTCCGTCAACGATCTCAAATGTACAAAATGCAACGAACTATTCCCATCTGATTTTTACGAGGATTTCGAGTTCGTAGAATCGCAGTCACGTCGTAAACTGGAAAAACTGGCGAAAGACATGGATAATGCAGAAAGTACGAGAAATAGGCGATTATCGGGAAACCCTTAAATCCCCAATTCACTGAGTCTATTGAGTTTCAGCTTCTCATGCTTGTGAGAGTCACTACGAAGTAGAGTACGCTTTCGCTGCTCAGAACAGCGTTGTATCTCATGAAATGTGAAAAAATCAACTAAGGAATGAAAATCGATAAGTTGTTATGAAAAACGCGATCGAAGCGATTCGACAAATCCAACAAAAGCAAAAGTTTCGTTGGAATTTCGATTTTTTAAATGCCACCGAATTTTTTATTCTTTTTTCAACTTTTTTCAAATGAAATTTTTTTTTTTTCATGAATGCTGAACGGAAATCGAGATAAGCTATAATTACACATACTCGATTAATCAATACTTTCTTCGCAAAATATTATTTTTCAGCAAACTCATTATCACCGAGTCTGGTCAAATGTAAAATCACATTCTTTGTCAACATTACAGAGCTGGAAATCTGCAGATTGGGTCTCAAGGAACAAGAGGGTGTCCTCCACTTCCAAAACATTCTGCACGTTCACATGTTGGAACGGGCCGCGTCAGCCGCGTCTCAATTAGAACTGTGGGAAGAGACAAAGATCTATACGAAACAAGTTTTACAACATTATCAGTAAGTTCCAAAAGCCAATAAGCCGAAAAATCCGTTAGTTTATAGGCGAAAAAATCGAAAAATCCGGGGGGTTTGCATCGTAGGAGCCCAAAGAAAAATATTTCATCCATTCACCATTCCTTAGATTTTCGGAATCGTCACTTTAGTTGCATTCAGTGTTCAGTTGCATTCCGACGACGCAAACTTCAAACATCGTGGATGGTTGCCCAACATTGATTTTCCATGCCGTGGGCGCGAGTGAAAAATCAAAAAGCCTCAGTCTCCACGTAACGATAGCTAGTTAAGCGCATGAATAATAATGAGTTAAAGTAATAAAAAAAAAACATATACCATTCTTAAGGGATTACAAGGCATCGGCACTCGGAATAATAGGTACAAGGAAAACATTTTTCGACGTGAATGATAAACATGTGAAGACATTCTTATTTGCTACATATACATTCGAGTTTTATGAACAAATCTATAAACTGATTGAAAAATTCCTTTGAAAACGTTTGTTGATGGTAAAACCTTGTTTCGTGTCAGCGCATCGTCTCCACGGTTATTTTCATTCCCTACACGATGCTTGGCAGAGATACTTCACCATCGCTAAGGATTCTCAAAAAAAAGGCTCCTCCCTGCCGACTTATATGTATTCCCGTAATTTCTTAATATTCCTAAAATTAGTTACGAAACTAGAATGTACTTTCGGTAAGTACAAACGCTTTTATACATTCAATCATTACAAAAAATTTAATTTTCCTACCTATTTCGAGCGCCAAGGAAGTGTTAGCCCTTAATGAATAATGGATGCAAAACCGATAGTAGTTCGACAATTTCCAGTTTGTAATAATTTAATGTTTATTACGATGAATCATTCATTTCCAATATTTCTATTCCCTCCTAGAAAATATATGAATTCCAGCTGCATTACGATTTGCAACACCATTGACAATTTAATCTCCAATACATCGCGCCCGTAAATAATTATCTGTCTCTCGAATATCTCGAATGTAATGATGACAACCGTTCGTTTTCCTTTTGTTTCTTTTTCAAGACATTATTACGGAGTTTTTCACCCGCTGACAGGAAGGGAACACCTCACTCTCGCAGAGATATTACACAACTGTGGAAATACCGAGGAGGCTTACAACGAGATGAAGAACGCGTCCAAGATCATAAAAATAGCTTTCGGTGAAAATCATCAAAAGATGCGAGAAGTGGAAGATTTAGCTTATGTGTTGAGCATGAGAAGCTTGCAGATCAGAGCTGGCTGATTGAAAATCTAACCAATAATAAGACATTCATCGTATGTTGGGTGTTTTTTTTCTTACATTCTTTTCTTTGAAATTCGTGAAATTCTGGAGTATGTTACAATAAAAGTGTGCACTGTGTGTATGATTTTTCGTTTTCTTTTCATAATCTAGAGGATATTTAGAATAGCTACGTTCTACTTAGCGTATACGCTGCGCATACTCTTATTTTGTAAAATGAAAAATAATGACGTTGAACAACATTTGTTCAAGAGTTTTGCAACAGAACGCGAGGAGAAGAAAAAGATAAAGAGATAAACGAAAGAATGAACATTTGACTTTATTAAAATATAGCGAAGACGTTGGCGCAACGTCTCTGCATCACGATCCACCGGTTTGTTGTTGATATACTTCTATAGTATCACCCTCCTCCATTTCCAGGGTCGTCGGAGTGTCTAACTCATTGATCGGTTGACCGTCAAATCTGAATCTCACAGCCGCTATCGCCAAACCCTAATATTTTTACAATTCCATGAGTATCGTTTGTTTCTAATAAGAAAAGGAGCACTTCAAGGTGTATCCAACGATTTTACTGCGTAATTAAATCAAGCAACAGTCTGAACGTAGAAAAAATATAAATGATGAGAAAAACTTACCTCGCGATCGCAGTACGCGTTCATCAGTTTACGAAGGGGTGTATGTTTCTTTATTTTGAACTGTACAACCGCACTGTCCTGACCCAAAACTTTGAGATTTATGTGTTCCGACTCGGTTTTCGCTTCCTGCGAAAATAGGCGAATCGTTTAGTTGACGAATTTCATTATTATTGCTATATATATGGACAACGTGACAGTATACGAAAATTCGCCGAATTTGAGGTTATAAAACGCGTACCTTCTTCTCGTCCGACATGATTGTTTTTTTTTCGTTTCCCCTTAAAATATCCTTAATTCAGTCTGATAATGCAGTCACGAAAGTCGGAGGATCAATGGAATCGACGCTTTTTCCACTCTCTTAATCCCGATCCAACGATATACTTTTTTATTTTTATAAACACGCGATCGTTGAGATTTTTACGAATTAGCTATTTCACATTCCCTGATACTCAACAGAAATCCCGCTCTTTGTCATATCCCACGATCCTCGAACGCATATTGTTATTTGTTGTAGTTGAGCCGCAACTCGAAACTTTCAAGATACGCCTGGCGCTGCAAACGCACCGCTTTTATAAATCGTCGTTCACATCGAACCGCACGTCTCTCTTTCCCGTTTTCGTATCTTTTTTCACGCAAAATTCAGGTAAAATGCACATCGAAAAAAAACAATTCTATTGAAATCATTGTGCTTTTTAGGTAGAATTAGACAGCCGCGATGCGTTGGCTTTAATTCGTGAAATTAGATTCAGGTGTATTGACGAAAAAAATGTTTTACGATGTTGTTCAAATTTTAGTTCGCTCTATGATTTGTTTTGCGAATAGACCTTTAGTATCGAAAAATGGGAACGTGATTGGTTGACGCCGAATCGTCCAATGAAAAGTCAGCGTCGCTGAGGCGACACCGCCGAATGTCCCAGGTAAATGAATCCGTCTTATTTTTTTTTCCAACTATAGAAAGAAAGGTATATCGAGAAAAAAACGTAAAAATCACGCTTCTTCGGAAGCAAAATAAGTTGTTCAACAACAAATGTTTCAGGCAATCAGATGAAGCGTTTCTAGTTTTAATTTGCGAGATGCACGTATGTAGAGAAATCGCGTCTTCGAAAAATAGATGCTATCGAGTGCGCATGCGCGTGAATGTGTGTACGTGCCGGGATCGCAGTCTCCAGTGGCGGAGAGGGGATCACGTTTACGGATATCGCTGGGGCATCTTCGGTGGTCGCAAATTTCCTCTGTGTTTAGTGTGTGTGTTTGCATGTGTTACATGTTTGTGCCGCGGTGTGTTGAGGCTTTCGTCCTCTCTCGAATCTTGACAGAATTTCAATGAAATAAATAAATACTTGATTACGGTCCACGTGATCGTTGATTCGTGCTTGTTTATTGTGTCTTTTTCAAACTGACGTATGTGAGTACACATAAACAAGTTGCTTGTTGTGAATTACTTTTTCCAATATATTATTCATACCCGTTGCATGAGCTGTGCGGGGAAGGGGGTTGGGCACACAATGTGTTGCCCGTAGCATCGCGGGGACTCTGTGCACAAATCGTGTGATGCTCGATTACGTGTTTTTGAAAGAGGCAAAAAAAACAAATTCGTTCATTGATCTTATGCGGACAAGTTTTTCATTTCTTTCGATCTCCGTTTACATCGCTTTGTCCGTCTTTTTCTCGCTCTATCTCGCTGCCTTACGTGACATTTTTAATCACGACAATCCCGATATATGTCAGAGCAATTGGAAAAGTTTCGTTGAAGGGTTAATAATTTTCGTTGACCAAGCGTATATACTTCGCTGTCAATAAGAATCATCCATTTTGTTTATGCACGAATCCGCGCGCACACCTCGTTCTAAAAACATGCGCGTCTATTTGCCTCTCGCCCTTTTTCTATCTAAATATTTGCACCGTTTTGTCAACACTGGTGCAATCTCAGAATATTTACATCATGCACTAATCTCTGTTCCCTATTGACTGTTGAGCCTGTCGTTTCTATTTCAATTCGGCTATTGTGGTTAACAATGTGTTTCGAATTTATGAAAATAATGCATCACCCCTCCCCTTTTTCTAACCATTTCTCTCTCTTTCGTATAATCATAACACAAAATATTTCGATATCGGCATTCACAAAAATCATCTTAATACAGTCGCACATTTTTTTCGTCATTAACGAGCACTAATATTCGAAATACGTTAAAATGCGATTCGATCCTTTCCCATTTTACGAATAATAACAGATTGTCGATTATTCGATTATACACTATTTTGCAGCAACAAATGGCAGCATTCTGCAAACGATTCATTTTACTTTAATAAACAGATGCTAGTTTCTACAAATTACGAAAAAATCAACAATAATTCTCATTGATCCCATGTCATTCGAAATCAACAATACAAAAATATAACTGATTCCCATATTTAGAAAACAATTGCAACTCAGTTTGCAGCTTCGAACCTGAAAAATCTTTTCATACTTTTCTTTTTCTTCAAATAAATACTTGCGTCAAGAATTTGGGAAATTGACCATTCGAGAACTCTGAGAATATGTCCAGCGCACTTGAAGCATTTCTCTCGAGCTATGTTTATCGCATGACTATCTTAATAAGGAAAATAGAATGAAGAATTGTTTTGTAAAGATGTAATTCTTGTTCGGCAGAAAAAACATTGAGGAAAAATGGTTAGCAACAGTTCGGGGCGCACGCCTCGTATTCAGGTCTTCAGACCAACTTACGAAGAGTTCAAAAACTTCTCAAAATATGTTGAATACATGGAGAGTCAGGGAGCACACAAAGCTGGTCTAGCGAAAGTAATACCGCCGCCGGAATGGGTTCCCCGCAAAGGTGGTTACAATATTGACGAAATGGATTTGACGATACCGGCGCCTATTTGTCAAGTGGTAACAGGGAAGCAGGGTCTCTATCAACAGATAAATATACAGAAGAAAGCAATGACGATAAAGGAGTACAAGAAATTGGCCTTCTCCGAACGTTACAATACGCCGCGTCATTTTGACTACGAAGATTTGGAGAGAAAATATTGGAAAAACATAACTTACGTCGCGCCAATCTACGGAGCAGATGTTTCCGGCTCGCTCACAGATCCTGAAGTGACCGAATGGAATATCAATCATTTGGGCACTATTCTCGATTACGTCAACAAAGATTATGGCATATCGATAGACGGCGTCAACACTGCTTATCTCTACTTTGGAATGTGGAAAACCACCTTTGCCTGGCACACCGAAGACATGGATCTTTATTCCATCAATTACTTGCACTTTGGTGCTCCCAAAACTTGGTACGCTATTCCGCCTGAACACGGAAGACGACTCGAGAGACTCGCCAGTGGTTTCTTCCCGTGCAGCTATCAAAGTTGTCCTGCGTTTCTACGACACAAAATGTCTCTCATATCGCCTCAGATACTGAGACAATACTCGATCCCTTGCAACAAGGTAATCGTCGTTTATCCAAGTTTTTTCAAAATATAAACACATTCGCAATCTTTTCAAGAAGCGCTAAAAAAAAAGTTGCCTCAAATTTATTGAATGATTGTTAAAAATCGTGATAAAATTTTCCGGACCGAATTCTGTTGACGGAAATCATGGTTCTGAAAAAAAATGTTGAGTGAAACGAGTTACGATGATTTTTTGCCCTTTCTAGATAACTCAAGAAGCTGGAGAAATAATGATTACTTTTCCCTACGGATATCACGCGGGTTTCAATCATGGCTTCAATTGCGCCGAATCGACTAATTTTGCTGCTCCACGATGGGTCGAGTACGGGAAACGTGCGACACAATGCACGTGCAGCAAGGACATGGTCAAGATATCGATGGATACGTTCGTCAAACGATTTCAGCCAGAAAGGTAACAACCCACCAATTTTTCGAGATATTACGAGTATTATTTTTGCTTATTTTCGCATTACCATGATAATTTGTTGTTGATATGAATAAGGAATGAAAAACGTGTACTGAAAAAATAAATCTCGAAATAAAACGTTGCCAGGTACGACTTATGGCTTCGGGGTGAGGACGTCGGTCAGCATCCTGAAGATCCACGACAAACGGCAGCTCCGTTACCGTCCCAAATGGATCTTCTGTGTGCGAACAACAGCAGCGGCGAATTGCCGCAGAGTTATTTAAGTGCCCCGAAAAACAAGCGGCACACGATTCATCGTAAGAAAAATCTTACCAACACGAATTCTGACGTGAATATGGCCGAGTTGGCAAATCGTCCGGACATCCCGGCCGACGTGAAAAAAGTGTTGCAAGATTTGGAGCTCGAGGAGAGCGAGGACCAGCCGGACGAGCAGCAGTTGGAAGTTCTGGAGGATATTTGGTTGAAAGCCGGCGAATTGGATGCCAAAGAGTCAGGTTTATATACGGAGAAGAATTTCCGTAAGAAAGGTCGCAAAAGGAAGAAAAAACCACCGGGAGCGGTCGAAAAAGATCGCAAAGAAATGAAGGCCAAGAAACTATCGGCCAAGGCCATCGAGGAATCTTCCATTGCATCGAGCTCGAATATAAAAACCGAATATCTCGATATGATCAGCGCTGCTGTCCCTTGTCTCGTACTACCGAATCTAAAAGTTAATCGTTCAGAAATGTTGGACTCCGTGGCTACGGATAATCTGGACGATGCTTCGATCTCAGGGATTTCAGAAACCATCGATAAAACTTCGAAACGCAGAAAGAGAAGCACGAAAAATCCAGAACACAAGAAACACAAACAGAAACATGTTTGCAAAAACAAACGAAATAAAAACTTGCCGGAAGTTGACGTCTCCGAGCCTGACGTACAGAGAAAACTTATGGCCATGCCCAGTTTGTTGTCCCAAAAATATCCTGCAAAAATGAGTATCATGACGAATACTATGAAACTCAATCAGCCGTTGATTCACGGTAATTTCGATATTAAAGACGAGTTCGATGACGTCGAATTAGACACACCGCTGTCGCCGTCCCCGCCGCCGCTTGATAATTATTTCGAACAAGACAATTTCGCGACAGCCGTAAAACAAGAGCCAGCTCCGTCGTTCGTAAAGCAAGAGAATACGAATGAAGCGACGGTTCAATATTCCGAGGCTGGAACCTCGACGATGAACTCGAGAATCGATTCGCTAGCGACGAGTCCATCATCGTTTATAATTAACAAACCGATCGGCACGAGTCTTCTTGGTAATCCGGGGGTTTATCTACATAAACCGTTAATAAAAGCGCCGCGTTTCAGTGTCGTGAAGAAATCGCATTCGTCGTACGAGCGTAAAACGCCGCCACCCATCACAACCGAATCTGCGGACAACTCAATAACCGCGGACACTGACGTTTGTAACGCGATCGATGGTTTGATGGGGCTCCACGAACAATCGCACGCCACAACATTGAAAGACGCAAGATTTTGTCCCAACCGATCAAGCATTTTCGCGCCTTCGTTGACATGTCCGCGCACCAATGATATCGCCAATTCGCCGATACCTGTCAAGGACCCTGTTCCTTTCAAGGAGGCGTCGATCAGGCATTGGCAAAACAAGTTTGAATCTACAGCGAACCCCATGCGACACTCGAATCCTTTGCAGAATTCGACCTTCAGCATCATTCGGCATCCGAACAATCCCACGATCAACAATGACATCGCCAATCTGCCGATTTCTGTCAAAGATCCTGTTTTTTTTAAGGACACATCGATCAAGCATTGGCCAAAGGCGCTCGATCCTTCAGCCAACTCTGTGCGACCCCCGAATCATTTGCAAAATCAAACTTTCAGCATTATTCGGAATTCGAGCAATCCTACGATCAACAAAATTTGGCCGAATCAAACGCAAGTTTGCAACGAAAAAACGAGTAGCGATGGCGTTCAAACGCCAATCAGTGTTTACCAAAATGGTCAAATGATTCCGGCCCAAATAGTGAGCGTGCTCCTGAAAACTGATAAAAATCGTTGCGTTGCCGCACGACCTTACACAACCGGAACGAAAGTCGATCCAGAATCGGGCGTCGTACCGATACCAGTGATAGGAAGAACCTGCAACGTTGAACCCAAGAACAAGAGCGACATCTCGATTCCAGTTGTCATGCCAATACCTACGAGAGCACCGTTACAAAATGCTCTTTCGGGGCTGAAGCAAACGTCCGAAACGGTAGGTAGACAACCGCGCAAGCGAGCTCCTACGAAATTCATCAAGGCGCCACTAACGGAGAATTTATCGCAAAATCCGAACGTGAATGGAGGAGGCGGACAAGAAATATCACAAATGTGTTCGATCGCTACGCAAGTTGATGACCGCGTGGACGTAAGCACGTTGAACTGTGATGTTGTCGAAAAAACAAGTCTCAGCAGCGAGCAGCGATCAGGAACGTACAGTTGTGGCAGTTACGACAAAACGAGCAATAACAGCGAAGAAAAGAACGAGCCAGATATCATTCAAGTCGATATAGAGAGCTCGAAGCCCCAATTTCCTCTGCCTCCCTCCGGCAATTATCCTAGTCCAGGCGAAACCCACGACACAAGAATACAAACAGTAAACCTTGTGTCATCGAGCAGTACTTGCTCAAAATTGACAATACCGAAGCCGAAGAAGCCGAGGGTAAACAAAAGGAAAATAAAGGACAGAGAGAGAAAACTTTCTGCTATCGAAAGACATACCTTGGAGTTGGAACCCCCTGTTCTCACTGTTGAACAAACATCGTCCACGAGTCATCATCCTAAAAGCTGCACTCATGAAATTGTAAAAATTCCAACTCTCAACAATTACTCACCAATCCCAGGACACATATCCGAACTGTTATTTCCTAACAATCCGGAACTCGATCTTTTGCAAGCTTTCAATGATTACTGGAGTGCACAGGTATCGCATTGCGCCGTATGCGCTGCTTTCACCTCGACGAGTAGTGGTGGTAGTCGACAAATGCCACCAGATTGGAAGTACTGCAAACCCACCGTTTTACCTGAAAGTTCGCCGATATGGGTAAGATGACACGTTCCTTACAATTGGCATGACTCCTTAAAAACTAATTAAATGTTTACAAACCTCCCTAATTTTCGTCACTACGCTTATTAACCCTCCAGCCGTAAACTCTCTTTCGCACTGTAATTCCATGAACCAGGGTCTCCGCGCTATCACGGCCGCAATTGCGAATAAAAAAATCTTCAAAAATTCATGGTCAATCTTCAGATTGTACTTTCGAAGCGAGAATAGAAATGTTTTTTTTTCTTCTTATTTTCAACAGTTTTTTTAATCAAATATCAAGCAATGGTTCACGGGTTGAGGGAAAAAAGTCGACAAATTAGTCTACCGCGTTCGCATTGAAACTCTTAGCAGCTTTTGCTGTTCCAACGAGAATGAGTTTGAAACAGAAACAAAAACTTTTCTTTTAGAGTAGAAAATTCTTGGGAGACCATCTTGGTCAGCTGCACTCTGTTGCACCTGGAGAATTAATAGGTGTTTTACGATTGCAGGTCTCGTCCACGTTATTCGCTGCAAACTCCAAAGAACAGGGCGTCGAGCCAGAAAATGACAAACTTTTGAGCTGTCGCAGTTGCCACGTAACCGTGCATGCGTCTTGTTACGGTGTAACAGTATTACCCAGTGACCTGCCGAATTGGGCATGTGACAAATGTAAAGCTAGGAGGAACGACGTAAGTTGATAATTTTTTACTTGCCTATCGCAAGTTCGGAGATCTTCTCAGTACGAAACATCAAAAAGACTTACGATTTTTTTTCTCAATTAAAAAGATTCGATAAACCATCGAATGAGTTTTGCCTCTTGCAATGAATCTTGTTGTACACGGAAAATCTAAAAAATCTACGAAAAACATTTATCGGAATAATAAAAAAAGCTGTGAGGCGGTTTAGTCTTTTTCGATAAAAATAAACAAGATAAAAACCACGTAGAAATCGAATGTCACATCAGGCTTAGGCTTCTACAATTCCTCGTTGAAAAATGTTTGAAATTTCGAAAATAATGTATTGAAATTTTGAAAACTTGGTTCGGAAACCGGCCATTGTTTGGAACGACAGAAATAATAGAGAATTCGCTATCAAAATTGCACGTGATTCTCGTCATGACAGTTGACATTTTTATAATCTTACCCTGACACGATTCTCTGTTACAATCGCCAACGATTCAGCCGTGATCCATTACGTTTTGGAATTCGAAACGTAATAATAATAAAAATATCTTCCAGCCATGCTGTTTATGTCCAATGCGTGGAGGTGCACTTAAGCGAACCAGCGACAGTCGATGGGCTCACGTGCTTTGCGCCCTTTTGATACCGGGCGTCACATTCAAAGATCCGATAAACAAAGACCCCATAAATGTATTGACGATGGATAAGACAATGGTGAAACAACAGTGTTGCTGTTGCGGACAAACCGGCGGTGCTTGCCTCAGTTGTCACGATTGCGATGCCCTCTTTCATCCGTATTGTGGTCTAGTTGCCGGAGCAACGTTCGTTATTCCTGCCTACAACTCTAAAGAACTTGAGGTAAAAACTGCCGCCCAAACAACATTCAAAAGAACTCAAGAACTTTCTCTTTTTCGTCGAGAATGCACAGGCTATTTGCATGAATATTTCTGGCGCTCTAAATTCTTACAACTGTGAATTGTGTCTCGTATGTAAAAACTGCAATGAATTTCCTCGTAGATAACTTGTCACGGTCACGACAACGGAAATGAAAAAAATCCGAAGATTCGTCAAGGCGAAATGGTTTGGGCGAAACATCGCAACACTCGTTATTACAAGGCGAGAGTAACCTCCATCCACGATACATTGTTTTACATGGTCACATTCAACGACAATAGTTTTAGCGACGATCTCTATCCAGCGGACATAACTGTGAGTTGATCATTGTTTGCTCGCATTTGAAGAGGCTCATGTTAACTCATAAAGAGCAGCTTGTAATTATTTCGTTTTTTTTCTCCTCAGAATTACGACCCTGGCAGTCCACCAGAGACCGGTGCGGCTGTGACGGTGAATTGGACCGATGGTAAAGTTTACGACGGTGTTTTTGAGGGTCAGAATCACAAAGTAATGTACAACGTAAGTTAACCAAAAATTCTCTTTTCTATCGAGTCTCCAACTTGAGATTTGGCAACAATTCAGTTTATCACTTGACTCGTAGCTCTGCGAGGAATTTGTCGATTCTGAAATTCAACTGTTTCTTGAAATATCTAAAATATCTGCATTCTGAAACCTGATACGAGAATAATTCAAATTTGACAATTGCCAATAAATAGATGGTCCGTATGTTCATATATATTTTGGACCAGGCAAATTCATTCATAAAGTTGAATCGGAATATTTTTTGAGTCAATTCAGAAAATGGAAATTTCTTTCAAATTATTTAGAAATAGAAGTTGCAATGGTTGGCTGTAAATTGTACGTCAAACCGAGTGGTCGCATCGGTTCTGTGATAATTTTGTACAAAAAGTATAACGAGTCGTTTTTGTTAAACAATCAGGTAACCTTCGAGGACGGCTCTCAATTAACTGTGAATCGGAATCAAATATACAGCCTGCAAGAAGATCTGCCGAAAAGAGTACGCTCGCGTCTGGTGAGTTTAGATTTAAGTTAAATGAGAATTAGGAGCTGGACAAAAGAGAGAGAGAGTGAGAGAGAGAGAGAGAGAGGGGGAGAGATAAGTACGACAAATTCGCATTGCCTACGTCTCTTGGGATTTCTTTCTTTCATCGTGTTTACCTTACTTTGTAGCTCAAGCATTTTATTCGTATTCTTTGATATCATTTGCTTTTTCCAATATTTCTTCAAGCGACATCACTAATTGTTTTTTTTGTTTTCTCTTTTTTGATCCATTTTGTTTGTCCTCCGCTTTAAATTGATTGACAAAGTCTATGGCGACAGACATGAAGCACCGATATCACCTCTACGGCGTCGAAGATGAGGCTGATGCCCAGAGGAAGGTTAAACACACGAAAAAGTTTGACTGAACCGAAAGAGCATTAAGTGATGATCCTTTTATTGCTGTAAATAATTGTAACTTTTGCATAGATTTATCTGTATCATCACGCGTATTATATACATATATGTGTATATACATATTATTAACGTTGCAACACACAAATATATATGCACATATACCTATATATATCTATGTATAGATATATATATTTATATTTATTGAGAATCAATTTTCTAAACATAATCTATGCAGAACGTCCATTACGTGTTTTTTCTTGTTCGCTCTCGAATATATTGCGTTGCATGAATTTATTTTATGGAAACTATATTGCACCGAGTCGAGGTATTATTGAAACCGCAATTTTTCGTTGTATTTTTATTTATTTTCGCGTATTCATACATTGTTTCTTTATTCACGACGAGTATTTTTTGTTTTTTCCAAGCGTTGACATTTGAATTGGGTCGACGCAAAATATACCAAGGGCTAATTTTCATATCGTCTTTGCGGAATATCTCACTAGGTCTCCCTCGTAATAACTGAACATGCATTGCGACTTGATGCACATTTTTTTTTTTTCAATATTCAACGATCAAGAATTAAGAACAAAATGTTTTGGCGTCTCGAAAATTATTATCGATAAATTCGTGTTGCGAGTTTCTCTCACTGAGGTGACTTCCTTTTTACCGCGTTATCATGTGTCACGTGATTTTCTGAGCTATTCATCGATGCTGTGCATTCGAGAGAATATCCTTTCGTTTACTTCCGCAGATTATGTTTCTCACAATTTCCCTTTTCTGTCTTTTTGCAACAATCATTCTCACCATTTCCCCTGAGCCTCCGAATCCAAGCTCATCCGTTGAGTATCTCCGCGCTTCAGAACAAAAATCATCCTCACTAAACAGTAAACGCAAGAAAAAGAAACAAATGTTAAAACAACGTGATGCAATTTGTCGATCGGATGCTGACCATTCTTCTGCGTCGCATAGCGATACAAAGAAAAATAAAACGGACATGAAATAAACGTATGAAAAAATATAAAAATACGTCTGCTAGTGTTTATATTCGAATAACTATGGATTCGAGAAGTTGAAATCCGTAAAACATACCGGAAAGTTTAACATTAATTTTTAGGGATATTCACAGAGCTCGTATCATCGACCATTCTTCATTATTTTCGTTGCTTCAAAGAATAAACCTTCAAAATAAATACAAGCGTGGCTACGCGTTTGACTTAAAATATTGATTGAAAATTTGAGCGTAAAATAATGAATTATTGCCGATGTGAATGGGAAATATTCATAGCTCGGTCCGTGACACGAGTTCGACGAACGATTTCCACTAGTGATTTCCGATAAGGATTGTTCCCTGGTCAATCAGTGTGCTTTTCCGTTGACGATGTATGGTGGGTTATGTGGCAATGACGAAAACCAATGTAAAAATCAGAAAAACGAAGAAATAATACAAAACAATATGGAACATCGTGGAATATTCATGCCCGACTTGTATGTGACGTTTTATCATGTGCGCTGTTTTATCATTGTTTAGATGCTCTAGGATATCGATTTAAAACAAAGAAAAACACACAGAAATAAGTAACAACTTTATGATAGACGACGATTATGTAGCAAACAGGAGAACATTACGCGTATATTGTATTTCTCCCTGAGTGTAAAAACTCGCAATTGAAGAAAAAAAAAAGATACAGAAGAAAATAGAATAAAAACTGAACAAAATAAATGAGATCCTGTTGTGCCCATTATTTTTCTTCCCGTACGTCCTCAATTTTTATATAGTTTTTAATCACATGAAGCAACTTACCAGCGCGAACGAATCTTACAAATAGAAATCAAAATAGTCGACGGAAAGCTCTTGACTAAAAGAGAATTTTTGACAAAATCATGAAATTTTGCAAGTCTTTTTCTTTTATTGTTTCCGAAACAGAGCGATACTTTTTCGAGGAGTAAAAATGATATTTTTCCTTTCCATCATATCATCAAGTTTCTGCGGCAATCGCCGACTCATAAAACCCAAAATTGATACTTTCGAAACTATTAATTCAAGCAGAGTACTTCGTGAATGAAATGTTGAAAAATCTTCGACTCAAAGCCACGGAGATCAAACGTAAATGACGTCGTCAACGTACTAATGCTCCGGGATTTTTTTTCCCGTCCTTCGAAAGCGCCCAAAAATCGCACAATATTTTTTTTACGAAGACGAAGCGATCGCGATTATTTCTGGACTGGAAGTTCAACAGGCAAACTCGAGTCAGTAGCAGGAATAAGAAAAACAAATTTAAAACTTGTATCAACTTATAAGATGGAATGTTCAACGAACGCGACTTTACCGACCACTATTTTATTCTTTACGAACAAACGAGTGAACGGTATGCAGAAAAAAATCAAATTAAAGCAAGCAAGAAAAATTTTACGCCAATGACCAGTTGCGGTTGTTTTTGAGGCGATCGTGAGGTTCAGATTTGAAAAAAATATTAATACGGGCTCTAGGATAAAAGAAAGAAAAGAAAAATGACGCATAAACAAAAAAGGTTTAAGTACGTACGAAGCAACGATTGACAATATGACAAAAATACGTTTATTCATCGGTAAGTACACAGTTTTCGCAAACCTGAATATTTCAAATGGAGAAATATATCGCGCTCCGCGCATAATCATAGAAAGAACGAAACCAAACAACAAAATTAAATAATAATAATAATAATAATAATATTAATAATATTAAAAATAATAATAATGATAATAATATTTATAATAATAATTAAATAATAAGGCAATAGAAGTGTTGGATGGTTGTACGCGAAGAAATAAACAAATTGGCTACTTGCGTACAACGTTATTTTAAAGAACGGAATATATACGAAGCGGAATGTATCACGAGCGCAAACAATAACTGAATCACTGACTATATTGCTCCGGCCTTAATAAGGTTATCATAACACTTAGTGACTAGATAATAAGTAGCACTCATTTGTACGTAATTGTACAAAAATAGTTGCCGTCACGGTATATAATTCTTTTAGCATAGTCAGCTATAAATTAAAAAAACTAGGAACAGGTGATTGAAAGTACTCTCGATAGCCAAATAGTTTCCCATTTTGTTTTCTCTTCTCCGATTCTTTTCGTCCTTTCTGTGTCAGGGTCCTTTAGTCCTTATTTTCTATCTGCGTCTCGTACCCAGCGAGCTTCTTTTTATTTTGATGGCAACTGGAAAAATAAACAAAAACAATGTGTTCTAGAGTGTGGCCCGAGTCATGTAAGTCTCAAACGCTAACGATGGGTCACTTGTGTCTAGGCTTGTCGTGAAAAATGCCTGGACTCCTCCATATTTTGCATGAAACGGTTACTGATATTTTTTTGTTATCCACCAAAGAATTGATGGGACAACGATTATCATAATTTAGTTCAGGGTTCGAAAACGGGCGAAGAATTTTGTCAGAAAACAAAAAAAAAAGTTAAGTGTGAAATAAGCGAAAGAGAAAATTAAAAAACACGTAAGTATTCCTCGAACGGCTTTGCTTGAATTGAATTTTTGACTGGAAGTTGTATTTTATCAAATAAATGTAAAATCACGTACCACCGGGTAGACGAATGTCTGGGCGACGGCGGTTTCACCGTTGCGGTCCGTGGCCACGCACTTGAAATTGCCCATGTCTTTCCATAACAAAACTTCGATTACTAATTCGCCACTCTCGAGAACCGTGTAATGATCATTCTGCATTTCTCCGGTGATAGGTCGATCCTCATTGTTGATCCATCGTGTTACCGGCGTGGGTGAACCTTTGGCCTCACAGGGTAGGACGAGGGTCGATCCGATGACGGAAAATATCGCACCTATGCTCGTCGTTATCACCGGCTTGTGGAACGGACTGCACGATGGTTGTACGTTGTTCTCGTTTCCTAATTACAGCAAAAAGAAACAAGCGATTTAGAAACTTTTACATGTGCAGAGAACCATTCCGAAATAATTTTTCCACCGCTTAAAATCCGCGAAAAAGTGGAGAAAAATTTTATTCCGAAGAATAATGGAAGATAATTCGAATCGAAACGAAAATACTCACGTTCGACGACGATGTTGGTTGACTGATAATTGACTCGTGGACCAGAGATACCGACGCAGTGGATGGGCCCTTCGTCACGTTTGCTCGCGCAATCGACCACGTATTTCGAATGAGATTGAGCGATTCTGTTCGGATCAACCATCGGAGCATCCCCTACGCTTGTCTCCAAAAGTTCTTCAATCTGCAAATTTATCGATTTTATAATAAAATTCATATCGATCATCGAAAAAGAAAACAAAAATTCCTGGTTTACGAACGAGCCTAAAAATGTATAGAAAAAAAAAAACATCAACATCACGTACCTGCGACTGTAGGTTTTCACCGCGGAGCCAATGGATAGTAGCTTCGGGATAAGCATGCACCGTACAGGACAGCACGTAGGATTGTCTGAAAAAAAGAAGAACCGAATGAACATTGCACATGCTCGTATTCCACTTTAATTATTGGTAACTATGCAGTTTGTGGCCTTTTCCCAAAAATGATGCGAACTTTTTTGTTTTCCATGGAGAGGCTAATATTTGCCATAAAACCCCATAAATCATGGTCATCATTTTTGAGGAAAAGGCCACAAACTGCATAATCACCTAATTATTCAATGAAAATTCAATTATTCCGAAGCTTACCCTTCCTTGATCACCGCGCCCTCAATCGGTTCAGTCAGCTCGACATCCACATATTTTTTCCCTAGGCGCTGCAATGAACCAACAGATATTTTTATTAACAACGAACATAGAAATATTAATACGATTCTTAAATAGACTGCAAAATAATTGCAGTAAAAAATCGAACGGAAATCTCAAGTCTATGAAAATCGAAATTCGTATTTTTGTGCCTGTAATTTTCCCCATACGGACGCTCGTTTTCAATAAGAAATTAATGAATAATTTGAAAAATTGAGATACCAGGGCGTACGTTAAAAAAAAACGAAAGAAAAATCTTTGTATCGCTGCACATTCCGACGATGAAACGGATTATCGTTATTCTCATCAAATTTCACGTTCTCATATGAATTGAACGAGAAAACTTAGAGACACAGTTTGGAGCAAACACAAAATTGTAAGGCTTCAAATGGTTCTAACGAGATCCGGTATAAAAAATTCCGATTGCATGCTTACTCGTTTCTTTTTTTGGTTCGTATTTTTCGGCTGAAGAGGTTCATCCAGGCTAAGTTCATTAGTGGGCTCGTTCAAGATAGGTTTGCCAAGAGCTCCGGCATCGGTGTTTTCAGCCTGTTCAGCAAGTGTTCCAAAAAAGGGCGCTACACGTGCTGACGTGGTGGGAAAAGTCGCCACCACCACGAAGAATCCCACCAAACAGTTTACGAAATAAAGTTGCATCTGCAAAAACAAAAAATGTCATCATATTTATAGCGTGCCTCGCACTTTTGTAGAATTTATATCAATAAATTGAATGAATTCTTGGCTGATGAAACAAAAAGTCGCGATGGCAACAGAGAAGAAATAGAAGCAGGACGTTTTTTTTCGGAATCTGCAATGTCATCGCGACTTGGGAATATAAATAGACCGAGCATTATCAAATTTTACGAGAGTGAATGGCCGTTCACAAAGTTTCAATGTCACGGACAAAAAAAAAGTACCCATCAACCGGAAATTGGTCGAAATGACGGAAATCCGATCGAAGAAAAAAATAGATTGATTTATTAATTAAACGATGAATAATCAAGCTACGAAAATTTTCGAAAGTAGGAAGCGAATTCTTGCCGAAGTCGTTTATTTGTTGGTATACCAAAGGAGAAGGTTCGCACATGTCAACGGTACACACACGCACACATAGGTCATACGCAATCGGATAAATGAATGACAAGATCGAAGTCGTTGTTAAACCTGCGCGTGACTCGACGGTCTGTTTATATTTCGTGCTCGGAGTGCCTCTCCATGGGTTTGTTGCTAGCCTAGAAATGTCGCCCGTCATTCCGATCATCAGATTTTTCGTTCTGTACCCTTTATTAAAAGCTATATAACTATAATGATCGTTCGCTCGCATCCGCTTACTCGTGACGTCTTTCGGTCGGAACCGATTCAAACGAGAATAATCGTACGACCCACTGATGCACAAGTCATAATTCCCTCTCTCTCTCTCTCTCCCTCTTGCTGTGAGCATTTAGTGAGTCACAGATCTTGCGCTCATTGGGTCCATGTCGGTGAGCGAGCGAGATAGGGAAAGGAATTTCAAGAGTGTGAGTAAAGGACGGTCACCCGAGTTCGTCTAGAGAATCGTCAAAGGCAATGAAACGTCGTTGCATATAGAGCGACTCTCAATTATGTCATTCTGACGAGCCTCCAAGAGGATTGTCCGTCAAAAAACTCTGACCCTTTGCGTTATGTATCAAGAGCTTGCGTATTTCCTTTTATATTCCTACGACGAATTACACATTCATGAATGCGCGATCAGCCTCAAATTCATTAATATTCCCGCGCTGTAAAACTGATTCCCCTTTATCGTATCTGCAGCTGCGAAGGGGGCCTGTCAAATTTGTGGCCGGCAACTGAGTAAATCAATTCAGCAAAATGTTATTTTATTCTTCGTTCCTTTTTTTTTGCCCATTTTTATTCCATGCAAGAAACAAATTCATTGTATTAATGTTCAGAAAACTACGCAAAAAACTTCGAGATTCATATAGCGAACGGTCTTCGTCGAGACATTCAAACGATAGCAAAAATGTAAATATCGAATCGTGGATTTTTGTTATTCTGCTTGTTTTTCTCTCTCGAAAGGGAAAGGAATACATTTCAATGAAGAGGATGGATCGTTCATCGTGGTTTAAAAATTCATCGATATTTCTACGCCGTTCGGAATACACTTCGATCGTTCACCGCGCGCAAATACGGCGCGCGTTCCTTTGAGAAACTAGTATGGTGTCGGGAGCTTGCGTCGTTACGGGTTTATAAAATCCGCCATGGAAAAAAACAGACGATAATTTCGCACGATCAGTGTGTGGAAAAAAGGATGAGAAGCAGAGAGAGAAAGAGAAGGAAAGAATCCGGGAGATGATCTCACGCTAGAACCGTGGGTCTCTTCTCTATTCACAAATCAGATGATCTGATTGCTCTTGAAAAAAGGATTAGTTGTGGTGCTCGAAGGCACGCAGTTCCTCTGGGCCCGCTGACGTCATAGCCAGCGAGAATCGTAGTAGCGTGGTACGTTGTTGCCGGTGAAACGAGATGGGGATCGGTATGAGTTAACGATTGGAAAAGGAAACAAGAAAAAAATAGAGAAAAAAATTTCAGAGGACCGAGGGAGGCGAACGCCAACGCCGCGTTAATGCTGCTCGGGCGACTCCGTCCTTCCTGGTATTTTTTCATCTTTTTTTTTCACGCTACGATCGCGTGTGGTCTCGAGGCGGTTTCTTCAGGACCGAATTGCTGCGCGAATAGCTATGCGCGTGCGGCGCGTGCGTTTCTACACCTTATGATGAGTAGGCAGGTGGCCCGTAGCATCGTTTCATCAACTGTCGTCTCTTATACCCAGAAATACCAATCCTTCAACACCTCGCCATGTAAATCCAATCAGATACGATAATCAATCAAATCCTTCCGGAAAATATTGTATCAAAAGCGATCAAAAGTTCAAAACTCCATATGCCATAAAAACACATTTCCATCCAATATTTTTCGTAACGTGTGAACTAGTTTTTTTAAAAAATGGAAATGACGCAATCGGAATTGACACAAAACTTTAGGATTTTGGCTTTCAACGACATCCCTACTGGTAGATCGTCCCCGAAATCTTATAATCCAAGCAGAACTTCCTGACTCGCAATATTCGCAGTCACAGCTTAATTAACCTTGACTATGCATTATTTTTACATTCCCCATATTAAAACTTTTACGAAGCTCGTGCTTGAGCAAATAAACGTTTCAAGCACAGAATTGTCTTGGAAATATTAACAAGGAGTTATTTCTTCCCCTAAAAAGATCTAACGACATTTTCTTCGTCATAGAATTGTGAATGCACTTGTTGAATGTGTTCACAATCTAATCAGTGTAACCAGAAAATTACAATGGAGACGTAAAATTCTTCGAGATTGCACGATGCTGTTTGAAAAGCTTGTTGACTAAAAATATCTCGCGGAATCAAAGAATTTTCATAGAAATATGAGTAACAAATGGTAAAAAAAAACTTCGAGACGACTAATTGATTCTCTAAATGAGTGGAACGCAATGAATCAAAGATTCTTCGAGCGTACGTGAGGAATGAGGAACGATCCTCCGGCTGGCCACGTAGCCCAAACGCGTTCGAGCGATCGGTATTATAACAGTGATTTTTCTAAAGAAATTACATTTTTTTTCCGTAAAGATATTCACTTTGACACACACGAACACGTACCTCGATATATGAAATTTCCAACGATATCCACAGCGAACATTTAAACAAATTATGTTGTTTTTGGAGAAACAAAAGTTTTTATCACTCGGAGAGGCTTTGGAGAGTGTTAGAATGGTTAGAAGCACGAACGATGCACCGTTTCAGTTGAACGCCGCGTTTCAGAATGAGAGGACCACTGAAAAGTGAGGATTGACGGCCTGGGCGACGAAACACGATGATGCAATCGTACCTCGTGGTGGTATACACACACCCACACATAGACACACCCACACAACCGCAGACATAAACCCATGCACATACACAGGCGCACGCCACGTACACATACTAGCAACTTCCCCGACTCGACGTATAGCAGGTATGTCTTGCAAACGTGACCTACGTATACTCGTAACCACTGAGATTTGATCTATGCTTTTTCTCAACTCTCCGAGTTCCCAAATTCGTCAAATACTGAAATATTTTGGGACGTTTTGCGATCGAAATGGTCAGCACGAAACGTGTCAAAGATTTTCTCTAATGTATTCTGCATTCGTGAAAATGATTGGAACAAATTGAACGTTCTATTTTCTTTTTTGAAAAATTAAAACTACGAAAACTCGAACTAAATGTTCTGTCTATAAAAAGATTCAAGAAAATTTGAACCACGCGTCAACTCTTTGGCAATTAATCCTAAAACTTTGACACTTTATCCCGAGGTTCATTTACTACTTTTTTAAAAAATGTTTTAAAAGATCACATTGACTTATCATCGAAAGTCAGATTTCTCTCAGACGACAAGTTCTTTCCCGTATTTATTTCATGAGACCATATCCGGTCTGGAGAAGGTACAAGACTGCACGATGGAACGGAGCAGGGAAGATTACATGTCGCTATTACAATTGAAAGAAAAAGGCGGGGGATGTTCGATGAGAGAGGGAATCGAACTCTGTTAATACACATCTCCCTTTAGCCTCCTCGCTCACTCTTTTCCTCGTTATCACCTTTTTTCCAAAAATAACAAAAATGGTGAATCCATCAAGCTGATGGACATGTAGGAATATAGAAGCATGCAAAATATTCCCAGGCATTCGACTTGAAAATAACACGAAAATACTCATTTTCGGATCGCTGTATCGAATCAACTGCGAAATGCCGGAGCAAGTGCATCCATAGGATATATCGATATTGACGTAGACGTAGATTTCGTCCGAGATTCTTTCGTACAGTTATCACTTTGCATTACATTCCTATGTGTGCGACAGGGCGGTAAATTCAAAAAGCAGCGAGATTTCTCCGAGGAATACACGCAGAGGATTGCCGTCGCGAAATACATATTCAGAAGTGATTGCGATCGACCCATAGTATCGTAGGTCAGAATAGAGAGAAGAGAAAAATATTTATGACATTCTTCGGATGCCCCCGACGTCCACAAGTTACTTCGCAGTTCCTGACGAATTTAATATGACTTTATACACGTTTTGACCGAACGAAACATAAACAAATCACTCGAGAATTGTATAATCGGAAAAAAACCTCATCATCCAATCTTTTAAAACTTTCGATTACGAAAGTATATGATCTTGGACTGTTTAGGTATATAAGTTTTTAAATGCGTGAATTTGCGATACGACTAAAAGTTTCGAAACCACGAAATCTATGAAATTTATTGATTCATCAGCGACTGAGTAAATATTCTTCTCGTTAAATAATGTTTACCTACAATTGTTTCGAGCACGTGACATTTTCATGTAAATTCAACAACAACAAAAATGAATGCTTTATATTTTTAATCGAATATTGAAAATACTAATTGACTCTAGAATTAGTCAACCCCTCACTTATTTATATTGAACCAATTAACGTGCTGTTTTTGCACTGAAAACAAAATTTTGTTGGGAAAGATCGATATTTTGTTCGATACGTTCGGGTAAACGTTTTTGTGAATAATTCCAAAAATTGTGTCATCGCAGCAAGAAATATTCTATGAAGTATCTTCGGAATCAAATTTTTGTCGTTCCAATCGTAAATTTTGCTGACAATTCCATTAGAAACTAAATATTCTGCCAAAATAACGAAAATTTTGAAATTATCGAAAAATATTTAGTTGGCCGTGTTCAACAAAATTTCAACAATTTTTAACAAAATTTTATTTCCAGTGTGGCAATTAATTTGTGACAATTGACGAATGTCGAATTTCTAACATTCATTTTAACTTCGAGGATTTACATTTTGTGATCAAGAAAGTCCCTCATCTGATAAGTAACATAAAAAATTACTTTGATTCGAATGATTAGTCTAAAGTAATTGGATTGAATTATAATTTATTCCAAATCAAAATGATCGTTCTGGAATTGCGAAAAGTTCGATATCTGCATGTAACGTCGTTGGCATGTTATACCAGGTTTCATGTAAAATGTCATTTAAACGGAAAAAAAAATTGCATCGAAAAGTGCAAACGTGAAAGAGTTTGGGAGGGACTAATAGAAGTGATGAAATTTAGTGACTTACCTTTGCAGCGTTTGAAAAATGATGATCGTCTAGATTTGGCCCGGATAAATCACCTTGTGACTTTGAGAGAGTCGAAACAAGAACTGACATTCAATGGGTTTCTATCGGCACATTTATACGTTTCAAATGAAACAATCATTATCCCAATTGGCCTCGTGATTGGACGCTTATAGACAAGAGTGGGGATGTCGATGTGCTACGCAGGCCAATTGAAACTTTTGCTCGCACGGCCAACAGCGCGCGCGTCACATCTTCATGTCTTTCGTCTCTTTCTGCCCATTCTTCTCCTGCTTCTTCCTCTCCTTTTACATCTTATAATGGTGAGCATACATTACATTCTTATCTACAGTTTTTTCAGGTAACACGGACGACACTATTTAGCTTAATTTTTTTATCTTCGCTGAAACGCGAATTAATGAAAAGCATGTCTAAATCTAAGCTGGTCGCGTACCATGTCCGAGACTACCGAAGGTGCATGGCGGTTTGGGAACGGGCAGATCATTTTTTGCCTGCATCTGTCTTTGAGGTAGTTTAACGAATTTTTCGTGGTTGTGACATAGGCCACAAAAATCAGTACGGAGTGACGCTGCAAATTTTGTCACACGAATCGTTTTTTTTTAAATTTCATATTTGCTAGATTTTTGAATTGAGAAATTTCATAAGTTCGTGAATTCTTCAACGACGTTACAAAAAACTGTTCATTTTTCGCGATGGAAAGGTGTCAAACGTCATCTAAAGTTTATAAACCGCTTTTGCCATACGCAGCAACGAATAATCGAAAAATTCCCATCACCCTTACAAGAGTGATCAAATTTCATTCATCATGTCCGTGCTATTTAACACATAAAACGGTAATTTACACTTTCCTGAGTTTTGCGTTCAGTCGAAGTTCGTCAATAGCTTTATCGAATTATTACTGCGCGGTTATCGATTTTTCGTTTACAATTGGGCCTCAGAAAATTAACACACTTGTGAACATGATATTTTATTCGGGGAAGTAGCGAACGCAAAGTTTAAGCTCTGCAATCGTGCGGATGCTTTTTTTTTAATATTTCCATGTCGAAATAGTACAGAAAAAAATGATTGCCAGGGCAATGTTGCTTGTCCAATTCTTTTTTGGAACGATTTTCGAACATGATTTAGAATATTTATTTACAGGTCCAGCTACATAAAAAAAAAGATACGACGATCCGATAGAAAACGTCGTGAACCTATCAACTTTCTGTACGAAATTATTCAAAAATATTCTATGGTCTTCGTTTCTGGGAATAATTAATCTGCAATGATTGATAATTAGGGCTTCTGCAGCCTTGAGTTCGATTTTATAAGCCTCCTACACTTTCGTGCATGAATTCATCACGAGTAGGCTAACTGCAGTTCTTTTGGGGAAAAGTGGTGTCTCGTACAGAAAATCGACATTGGTCACAGAGAAGCAGAGCACAAACGCTTGTGAGACCATAAATTTCGGGAATATGCAAAATAATGAATGAAAACAATTTTACATTTCCAGGAGAACTCAAATGTGCATTTTCCAAATGTTTCACTCTTAAGCCAAGTTCTATTTATACTATCAATGCACTAACAATAAATAACTCACTGAAATAATCACGAAATGATTTATTTCGACTGTCCGTGAAGTATGAAATATTCTAAATTCTCACGATATTTGTAATCATTATTTATAATTCGTATGCACTGAACGACTTGTGAAAATATAGAAAAAAGTAATATGGGAATGTGAGGCAACGTGGACGAGTGAGGCAAAATGGAGTCTCACGAAATTTTGAATTCCGGGACGAAGTAAAATTCTTCGAGCTAAAATTATTGTTTGCCCAATCTATTAAGTTTATATTTCGTTTCCGAATAGTTCAATCACAACGTCTGTATTGCCAATTGCTGAAAATGGTCAATTATAGGTTCTTAGTGCATTGAGGCCCACTTTAACCCATAAGAATTTTTTGATGGGCTAAAAAAAATGAGAATGGCCAATCAATCCTGCGAAATGTTAAAAAAGCTACAGACAAAATTCGCTTAATTCGTAGGCCCCTTATCCATGAATTGTCGCATATATAGACTCCGTGTAGTGGCTTCCTATCACAGCAGCCTCGATTCTTGATCCTCCGAACGATTTATTTTTTGATATTGATCGTTAGGCACAGGTAATGGAAAAAAAACCGAGAAATAAATTAAAAATAATGTAAAATAAGAAAAAAATGTCGAAATGAAAAATTTGTTGGCACAATTCTGAACACCTCGTTGCTAAGGTTTTCAAGACTTAAGAAACTGTGTTTTGATCGAAGTGATGATATCAAAGATTGAAAGAGCAAGTTTCAGATTTGCGGAATTAGCGCATAAACAAGGGTCGTGATATTATTATTTTTTCTTCATTTGATCAATTTTTTAATTTCTTGCGTACGTCATTTTCTTACAAAATATCTCAATTCCATTTTTGAACGTAAACAAACCTATTCCTATGACGTTCATAGTTTCCATTCGAATCAAAACGAAACAGATGTTCGTTCATATTGAAACAGCCGCGTTTTCGGAGGTGCGTCCTGACAGAACGAGAAGTCTTTCACGCTTGTACTTTATGAACGAGTGTACATTCAAATAACTAATGTACACGTGAATTCTTCGACACGCGATAAACTTTTAACAGTTTCACCTAAAGCTGAATAATAATTAACTACTATTGCAAATCATCGATCTTTTCCATTGTTCGTACATTTGTAACAATTATTCATCCCCGAGGTACATCATTTGATAATCAACTCAGGAACCAACTCAGTCACATACTTTCCCCTTATTCTGATCTAGAAACTTTGCGACGTGCGGGATAAGACAATCGATCGATAAAGCAAACATTGTGCAACAGCTCTTTTGAGTATGTAATTTATTGGGAGTTAAATTTCGAAGAAATGACAATTGAATGGGCTATGAAGGTATCATTTTTCTGTCTCATTTGAGCCACTCGAAATATGAGAATAATTATTACTTGACGTCAGACGTTGACTTGAAGAGTAATTTTCGATTAGGATTAACGATGTTCGGCGGTCCAAAAGGCGTTATTCGAGCAGAACAGTGAACTGGGGAAATTTTCATTTTTTTTCTGTCGAAATTTTTGGCAAAATCAACTCTTTGTTCGGCGAATGTCGTTCAAGGTCGAGCGTAAAGTAATGGGCACAGAGTGAAAGGCCACTTGAGCCGAAATTCCGTTGGGTAGAAAGCGAAAAAATGGCGAGGATTGTAAGAACAAATGAAAAAGTAGCCGAAAAAAATTTGCATATTAATCTGAATATTCCAAGCTGGAGTTGAGATCGAAGAAACAGTTAGAGGATGATTATGAAAAAAAGGTTTTTGCACCCGAGATTTAAGTAAATTAAGTGGGCACGAATCGAGACATCTTCCTCATTGATCTCTTCCTTGGAGAGCTCCGCTTCGAGGTTGAAATTCTGATCCTATCATCCGCGCGAAAAGGGAGACTGAGAGTAGAGAGTCGGAGAGAGAAAGAGAGGGATTCTCAAAACTAAACGGCCGCATTCTCTGACACCAAAGATGTGAGTTTCTCAATTCTTCGCCGAGACTTCCTGGAGGCCCTTTTGATTCATGACTCATCGACACCTTGCATGGGGGTACCAACGGATTTACAAGGAACCACGTGGAGGCAAGAGCAGGGAGGAGAAGTTCAAAGAGGCTGGAAAAGGGAAGGGATGGATGTTCGGTATTGGAAGAAAAATGTGTCGACCAAACTGACCGTAATTTTGACCACGTCATCTTGCCACCTAGAGAATGTCCATGAAGGCATTATTTTACTAAGATTGGAAGGATCAAGTCCGTCAGTTTCTCAAGAAAATTAAGTTGGTTAGATTTTTCGAGGAAATCCAGGAGATCTTTATCCTAAAATAGTTGGTACATTCTTCCCGGAAGTTTCTTAGGGTTCTAAACGGTCGATGCATGCATAAACGAGGAATTCACTCTTTCCTATAGTTGGATTCCTCTCTTCGTTCAGAGTTTTGTATGTATATGAATATTCTATTGCATCATTGACCGACCAGTCCCGTTTACAAATCTTTCGAACCAAGAACACGCGAGAGAATGCGCCCCGAGTAGACGGAGTCCATCTCCCACATCCTCTCGTCCTCTTTCTCGTTGCTTCTCCGTCTGCGGGCACGCATCTTCGCGGATGCCACGTCATCCCATCAGCCTCACCAAAGTATCAATGCCTCGATCAATGCTCCGCATGACAATTCTCTCACTATACTTCATATCTCATTCCGCTTTTTCCCTGATCATTCATCTTCGACCGGATCCATACACCAACATCGTTCCAACAGATTTCGACATCGCGAAAAATTTACTGTATAGTTCAGGAAACATTTTTCCCTCCTTATCTTCTGACGAAAAAATTCAATAAAATCTTTACACGAGCAGAAATCCTTTAGGCAAATTTCCTATAAAATTTTGATGGGGAAAGTATAAATACTAAATAACCCTGCTGCGAGTTTAACAAAAATTGAATAGAAATAAGCCGACGACGTTTTAAACAGGAACAATCGGTTTTATCTAATTAGAATAAAATGCGGGAAAATGGACTTTCAATGATAAAGTAGAAAAAGTGAGAAAACTTGGCCTCATTTTTTTGGTCATTTTTTCTATTTTTTATTTCCCCTTCGTCTTTGGCAGCTGCACGTTTTCCAGATTCGATACTATTCTGCAAGGTATCTGTACCAATGACGTGGAGTACTCGTTCCCGTTTGAAAGATGCACCGCTTCTGAGATCGATTTCAACGACTAGCCGAAGTGCAGAGCTGCATCTTCGATGAATATCCATAGAAATATGGGTACAGTGAACAATGGAGTTAATTAGATCGTATGCGATTTGTTCGTGTCAGTGGATCCAAGGGAATTCAAACGAAGTGCCTGTAGAAATCAGTCGATCACGCGCCTTATTCCTGAAGAATCGCTATTCAAACTCGTGAAGCCCTGAAGACGTGCACGGCGGCACGTAAGTTGACCGCACCTTTCTTTTGCTCGACTCTGTTTATTATGTCACAAAGTCTCCGAGACATTCGCGAATGTAAATGAAACATGAAGAATCATTTTTTGGCAATTGCACGAATGCATTTCGTATGAATAAATCTTCGGAATTCGTACTTTTTCATTCATGTAAAGGAGAAGGTATGGCTACATGGGTTTAGGTCGTATTATCGTCTGAAATGGTATTTTTCCACAAACGAATAATTTAAAAATTTCTAGAGTCGTTATGATTTTTTTCTTACATCCGGATACATATTTATTGCTTTTTCAATTAAACTTTTTTCGTAGTTATGGAATAATCTCGATAATTAAAGAAAAAAAAAATTCGACTGAAATGAAAGATTGCCAGATTTATTTGTCGTTTCATATTCAATTATCAATGGAGTTCCGGTTACCCAGCAAACATTATGGCTTCTGAGAAGCTGCGTCGAATTTTTTTCTAGCTCGAAGGATTACACTATCAAGTGTCCACAGTGAGTAAAAATAACTCATCAGATCTTTCCGCACGTTTGTGTGCTCTTTGGGAATAAATTTACACGGCAGGATCCGAAGGTGCAGTCCACGTTTTGTGCAAAGAGATCGGTTGACGGAATACAGATTTTTGGTTTGCAAAAAATTCCGAATGTTCCTTTTTTTCTTTCCGGAACCTTGGAGTGTATAAGTATCCCGAGTAATTATTGTTTGAGCAAGGAAAATCGGTTATATGCTGTGAAGAGCTCAATTGGTAATAAGTAATGAAAAGAAAAATATCGACATCAGCATTTGAACGAATAAGTGGGCCTCGTAGCGTTTTGTGCGCTGACCGTTGATGGAAGAAATATTCGAAAATTTAAACTGCTTCTCAAATTTCCAATTTGTATGAAAAAAAAACTGAAATTTCTAAAAAATATCGTTTTTATTGTTCGAATACGTTTTATTTAGCACAATGAGAAGTTTAACTCGCTAACTTTATTCAATCCAGAGACATTTTACGCTGCAGTAGGTACGAACGAATTAAAGGCAGTCGCAGAGTTCGAAACTGTTTGAAATTTCAGTTCGGAATGGGAAGCATTTTTATGCATTTTTTCTGTCTTTCCTCAAACTTTTATCCTGACAGGTCCATGAGATAAAATTTCTGGAGATTCAAATTTTTACCCTCCGAATATCTCTGATTTGTAGAAAAATCGAGCAACGCAAGCGGATGAGCTGAAAATTTATGGAAAATGTGTCAAAAATAATTGGAAACTGCCTTCGATAAGTTCTTTGAATTCTCATTGAGAAACGTTTACTTTCCACATTGACGTGTCTCTTTCGTTCATAAATTTTTAAAAGAAACTTTCATTTTTTCGACCACTCCTGAGCCCAGTGCGGTCACGAACAAATTGAAAAAACGCTTGGACCCGATATATCGGTTCCAAGTGAGCAGCTCGTCGGGTGTTCACTGATCGTAGTCGAGATACGTATTTAAAGAGTCGTTCAACGAAATATCGAGGATGTACAGTTCACAAGAACAGACTTGTCTGAGCAAGTCTGAACGGTCATTTCACACAATGAGTTTCACATCAACAGGTAGCTCAGGAGCTTCTAGTGAAGGGTACGAGTCAAGAAGCAGTATACGTGACAAAGGGCACGGGATTTTGCCTTCTGTATAGGAAGAAAATTGTGCGTACGTGGTGGGCGCATCGTATTTTACAAATTTGTCGAGGATCGATGCAAGGATTCATATTTTTCGGGCTCGTGAATATTTCCAATAAAATGCAGCGATCGCCGACAGGTATGGCGCAAGTGAGTTCGTCAATTTTTTTTTCTGGTCGAAGCTCCCACGAGGATCAAATAGACGAAAGAAATAAAGATAAAAAAAATCAATTCACTCGATAAGACGCAAAAAATTCTCGTCAAAATGAGTTTCCTGGAATCTTAAATACACGTGTGTATATTTATGCAAATGTGGTGAATGAACGACCGATGGGGAGACTCGCTTAATTACACATGAAGAGAGTACACATATCGCGACGTTCGTAAATGTCAAGCCAAACTACAAATACAAAATTATTTCAATAAATTAGGTCTGTAATATCAACGTCGGTATATGAAGAGCATATGTGGAGCCAAGCTGATCGGTATCCCACCGGGATAACGCTATTGAGCGAACTTATCGTTAGTCAACTTTTGTCAATCAACCTGGGTATTCAGGAAGAAGAAAAAGGGGGAATAGGGTAGAACTAGAACGGCTGTTGGAATTGAGTTGGCAAAGCGGCATATACACGTCGCAGATATTGCATCGCTGTAAAGTCTATGGTGACGCATATCGCCAATTTCGTTGAATTTTGCTGTCCGTTTCGTGCCACGCCATGAAGAATATAATCTTGACTGGTCCAGGCAATCTGGTGGCAACCAGTAAAGCCCATTATTTCGTGCACGAAATGAATCTCCAATATTTCTATAGACTGTTTGATTCGACTCATCACAGCAACCAGTAGCCCATGACCATGAACCATCTCTACCAATCAGACTGAAGCGATTGGCTTCATTTACTTTTGTATAAATAAGAGCGGCTATACCGCGACTCTTGATTAACAAGATTCGTTAGAAACACTTGAGAGTCAAAAATGCAACTGGACTCTTTAGATCATCAAAAAAATTATTACAATTTAATTTTTTTCGTACGTGGAACTTATTTGTCAGGCTCCAATGGCGTTTAATATTAAAACAATCTTCAAAAAACGTTATTTTCTGGCAGCTAGTGTATAAAACGTTGTCGAACCTTCAATCGTTTATGTTTTAAGTTCAAACAGACAGCGTCGATTTCTAGGAAGAGTAAATTTTCTTCGTTTTGCTGTGCTAAAGTTGGAATGATCAGGCTCCTTTGTATAAGGATTGATAATATGAAACAATTATATGTCGTGCTCTTGACAACTAGACGTTGGATTGAAAAATAATTCTGGTTATAAATGCACGGAATACTTTTCAGTTATTTCCAAATTTCAACCCTCAAAGTTGGAATTTTCGTTTACCATTAGATAAGCGCGTGATGTCTAAAATCTTCTTTAACGAGCGTTTGGATTCAGCGATCGCATTGTTGAGCAGTTTCGTGTGCGATCAATACTTGGTTGAGTGACCCCTTAGCCATGCACCGGCTTGCTTATTAATCGCTGAAAAGAAGGCAGTTTTCCTGAACTCCTGATGACACAATATCCAACAGAAACTGGAGAGTCTAAATATGGCGGCCCCAACCGCAAGTTTATCCACAGTTCTTTTTGGCCCGCGTACAAATGCAACGCAATATTGCGATAGGAAAGCAAGCGAGAAAGCAAGTGGCTGCGGGCAACACTCTGGGCGGTCCTACAAGAGCGGGAACTCTGAAGGAGGGTAAAAAGTCATGGGGGTCGATTGGTAGAATCCCGCAAGGGTAAAAGTAAGTGGGAAGTGGAATTAGATGGTAATTGAAACAAAACTGTTTGCTCCTAGAGTGGTTGCTACTGATAGATTTTGAATACTAAGAAGTCATCATTAGGTCAAAATTCATGAAAAACTTTACCAGGTTCGGGTCAAGAAATACGTGTAAATTTTTTCAAACTGTCCGAGTATTTGTATCAAGATTTCGAAATGTCTTCGCATTTTTTAATTAGCATGAGATAATGGTACGCAGCAGTGAAACATATTTGCAAAGACACGCCTTCCGATCGATGACACGCCTTTCGAACATATGAACCACTGCCAAAAATTGAGCTTACGATATGAATAATTCGGATATCGAATTACACACTAATATCTTTCGCATGTCTCACCGCACCTTTTGGAACAAACGATTATCCTGAAATTCTCGGACTTCTCAACGAATCAAATTGTAAATATTTGTTATGTCGTGATTGCATCAAAAAAAGAAAATCGAAAAAATGAACGTACTAACTCTACGTTACGGCAGTGTGAGTTTTTGAGTACACGACGAACACTTGCAGAGCAGGTTCCCGAGGGAACCACAATTCCTCCAAAAAGAATTTTTAAAAACTTTCGCTTTCATTCCAATTTGCTTGATGTGGTGAATCAAATAACTTCAAGTGCCAGATGGAGGAATGTTTCCCGATGGCTGAATATCCTTCCTTATCAGGATAATCATACAGCATTTTTCTTTCTTGCATAATTCTTTTATATATACGTGAAGGATCCACTGAACGCCACCGGTGTTTCTTTTGCAGAAAACTTAACGCACACACCGCATGCTCTATGCGCCAAGTCGCCAAGTTTTGTCATCAGTTTTTTTGCCATTAATATCGACATGACGTTCGACATGGTCACTACGCGACTTTCGTTATTATTTCTCTCGTTGCTTCCTGCGGGACGTGTGGAAATTTACTAGAACAATAATTATGTAAAATGGAGCTCGATTATAATAATTAATTTCGATTCATTTGACATTATTAAACACCGTCAAGAGGTTCACACATCTGGATCGTCAGACCAGCAAACGTAGACAATAGCGAGACATCGATTTTTATGAGTTTATTAAACTCACAATTTCTCTTGCAATAATTGAGTCTGCCAAAGTTGATTCTCTCCAAATCGTACACATTTTCTCCATAACTTCGTTAAATTGTTTTTTTTTTCTGATACGAGTTGTCTCAACGCAAAAGACCGGTATACGAATGTTTACTCTGATAGAGTCACCGAAGAAAAATCAACGTAGTAGTGAGTCCTCAACGTGATTGTTAGCACGTTGCAATTTCATCAAGTAAAACGGAGTAACTGGTGCCACCGTGTTCAATTTTTTGAGCCGCAGACGCAGCACGAACCTTTGCAACTGCAGCATTGAAAAGCAAAAACGAGAGGAGAAAAGAGAGAGGGCATAAATAAATGTTGACAAGGCGAAAGCTTCCGCGTCGTCTGCTGCGTATTTCATTGAGCGGAATGAAAGCAATCGAGCAAAGCGACAGTCAGATTTTTAGAACAAGCTTCACCTTATCATGGATATATATTTTAAAAAAATGAAATCAATTAAATTACAACAAATTAATGCCCTGCGAATCAAATGTGAATTCGCATCCATCAGGCAGTTCTAACGTCGTAATGATTTGTCATCAACAATTAACGCTAGAACGGCAATCTTTTTTTTACCTATTGCAGTAATTCGGGGTCATAAATGAGTCCAATTTTGAAAAATTCATATCTCCGGTAAAATTTAACGAAAAGGATTCAACTTGGGCTCATTCTTTTCTATTTTACTGCAGTATCACGCGAGTCTGGAGTATAAATTTGTTTGACCTTAAAAAATTAGTCAAAAACGCGGTAGACCTATAAAAAAAACGTGAGAACGAAGAGAGAAAGGGTGCCGCAATAAAAGTCGCCTGGGGTCGTTTTTGACCCCATGTTACCGTCCTAGTGTTAATACAGCAAATGTAAACGAATGATTTCCTTAGTATAAAAGCTTCCCGAATGAGCGGTCATGAGAAGCGATAAAATGATGAACTCAGAAAAAGTCTGACGATGTCAGAATATTAAAATCTTTTACACTACGAATTTTTTCGTTGAGAAAAAAATAAGGGTAGATTGTACTCGTCCGTGCGTTTCAGGCCATTGGTTGCCTTGGGTATTCGTCCGAATAGGAGCGCACAACTTCCTCAACTATATATACAATTCAGAAAATCGAATACGTCGTTCCAAGAACATTTGAACGACAACAATCAAGCTTTTTTTTTTACGTTGTGGCACTCTATAGGACTCCAAAAACTACGCATGTCATGATTCTTTTAATCATGAATATATCCGTATGAAATATTACGAGAGAATTCTGCAAAATTTCGTTCAGTGTATTTAGAATTTGTGAAAAAAACGAATCACATGAAAGTATCATCTTTCGTCGGGGAGGTTGAAGATCGTCTTTGTATTTATTTGCAGAATTTGTCCAATTGACAAAATGTAGTTAAATGTCCGTTGATTTTTTTTTTTTTGCTTGAATGGCTCAGTCTGCGGGCCCGACTTCTAGAATTCCCACTGGATTACAATTTTTTCTTTCGAGTACACATGTACTTTGACTTTACTTTGGTACATTTTGAACTTCAAATATCAATAGAGTGGGGGATGGCAACACGTTTCATGAACAAAAGACTATCAAGATTTATAATTTCCATAAAAATGTGTGGCAAGAACGCACAAGCATTCTATTGGCGGATGTACGATCCTCCGAGAGATTGGGCACCGATAAGAAAAACGGCTTGGTTCTACGGGACATGATGAATTTCGATAATTAATTCAACTTAATGTGATCTAGCAGTCGCCTGAGTGCAAGAAAGATAACGAAAAAGCAGATACACGGTTTTCTAAGAGACCCTTCATATTTTGAGAAAAAAAAAAGTTGCATCTTCTTCTCTGGTGAAAGGGGAACAACGTGTAACTGACATTTTTCTTTAAATATTCGGTCTCTCGAAATAATAGCAGGATTTTTACCGACCGAGCAAGGGATAGAGCGTCTTGATTAATTTGTCTGAAAGATATTGCCAGGTGTTTTTCGATTATAGAATGTCAAAGTACAGACTCCTCAAACAACGATCATCCACCGTTATTATCTCAATGATTAAACGTCAAGCAGTACCTTTATTCACGATATCGGAGATTCGAATTGAATTTTCGATATCATCGTCGCTGACGAGGCAGAGCATTCATGCCATTTTGAGTTTTCTTAACTAAAAAGCTCTTCCAATTTTTTTCCATCATATTGATTGTGGGATTCGTTCCATGTGGATGTAGGAGATGTTTTCTGTACACTATAAAATACTTTTCTAATCAACAAGAAGTGTACGGTGCTCATGAACCGTCTGAGTTTTGTAACAGCTCCCGAAACCTTGATTTACTTCCACTTTTTTTATTTCTATTCGATTCTAAAGTCTGACGACATTCGAATAAACGTACCCATGAAATTTGGGGACTACTGAGCTTCTCCCTTGGAGATCAATCACGAGTATTATGGGGCGGCTAATTATTTCTGAGATGTCTTCGTCACGTATCAGTATGATAAGGGTTCAATAGATCGAAAGCAATTGTAATTCATTGGCTAGTTTCTTTCTCATTTTCTTAGTATTTGAAAGATAATATATTAATGTTGTCATTTTTTTCTGTCAATTTCGTACGGTTTGGAAGGTTAATCAAGTCGACAAATACGACTCCCCGGTGCTTTTAATATCGCTTTCAATTAACCATTGTACATTGAGTGAAACTAATTCCTGTCAATAAACAACTGTGTGTAAGTACCACCTCAGACAGCATCCTGTGTGTGGTATGTTGAAAAAAACCAGAATATATCGATTGATGAGAAAATATAGGGATGGAAACGTACTGATCCAACTCTCGTGAGGTTTCCATCTTTTTTACGACTTTTTCTCTCTCCCTGTCCTTCTCTTATTGTGGAAGCTGCAGAGGGAAAGATAGTGAAGAAAGTTGCGAATAATGGGAGTGTCCAATTTGTCACTCATTTTCCGCACACGTAACGTGCGATCTGTCCGACCGAAGAGCTTTCGATTCATGGACACACATATGGGTCGGATCAAGCAAAATTGCCATCTCACTTTTCTCCCCGATCTCCTTGCGGTTGTTTTCACATCTTTGCTGTATACGCCATCACGATATTTCTGCTTTCTTCAAATTTGAATTTCATCATCTTCGCGACTTTTGCACGCATACAAAAATACAGAAAATTCAGACAGTTCCATAATCTGCACCAAAAAACCGGAACTATACAGAACTTTATGATATTGCACCATGATACGAAATATCGATATGGTAAACGAAAAATTCGACTTTGAGATGGAAATAATATGTAGAAAAATATACCGTCCATCTGTTACTAGAATTATTTTTGAATGGTCGTACCTACTCGTCCGGATATTTCGTACACTAAAAGCACATCCGGACGAATAAGCAACCCTTGCTCGTCCGGATGAAGCGCGTCCGGACAAATATTATTCATCCGACTATCCGGACGACTAGCCACTGCGTTTTTGAATCCACCATCTAGTTGTCAATTGACAACGATGTTGAATATAAAAATCACATCCTTTGGATCCTTATACACAGGCTCTATTGTATTTTTTTAAAGAATGATCATTCCAACTTTAGCAAACCGAAAATAAATACGAGGAAATATGATGTTTATAGAAATCGATGTTGTCTTTGAAAACACTTGTCACCGCTGATGCTAATCTGGGAATTGAAATTGACAAACGTTTTTTAGGTAAACGAGTTATAGCGACACAAACAATTGAAGGTGCCAAATGTCATGATTAAAACGTTTGTCAGATATTTTTCTAATGGGAAGTTGGCCGTTTTTTTTTAACATACAAGATCCTGCAATTTTTTGGCGCTCAATCAGGCGCATTAATTTCGATATATTTATTTCGAAATTCAATAGTTTCAAATTGGACCACATGTCTTTTTTAAGAAAATTCTTAATGAAAGGAACTCGATAAGCTGAGTTTTGTTGTCGCCGTCGATCTATTTATGACCCGAATTTGTCAGTGACACATGGGTGAAGCATGAACACCGCGTGTCTACAATATCATGATACTATTGAATTTCATCAATATATCGTCGTTCGTCGGCTTTTACGTCATGTTTTTCAGTCACTAAAATCGAACTCTAAAACTTTAAACACATTAGTGTTTTAAGTTTTCCTCGAAATTCCATGAATTGTATAAGATTTATAAAGAATTTTTTTTACGTTTTCGTCTTAAATTTTTCTGCCATGCGTGATGAGATTGCCTCCAAATCGTTACAACTGCCAAAAAACAAGGAAAACACACGACAAAATGATTGTCAGCTGCCTTTCCCAAATCCCAGTCAAGATGTCATTGGCATCTCGGACTTGCATCAAACAACAACAAAAACTGCGAATCGTTGCAAGCTGGCTCGACGAAATTACGTTTTTTGTACTTGCGAAATGAAAAACATTGAAGAATCTTCGCTCCGATGAGAACGCAGTCTTTAAAATCATTTTGATGGTCAAAGTTTCTTCGTATATTTTTTCAGGAGAAAAAAAAATTTATTGGCCAATAATGGGACATGCATGCATGCAAAGGAAAAGCAGAAGCTTTTTCGTCGACTCGAGTTTCACCACAAGAAAAAATAAATAAATGAAAGCAAATGAATAAATGAATAAAAATCAAAAGCACACAAGTGAGTTATTCGACATCGCAGGCCCGCCATATATACTATTTGCCTCCGTGTGAAAAGTTATTACGTTCGGAATTAGCTAATGCAACTTCAATCACTCCTTGTATGCAGCTTCGTGATATATATTTCTACAACTTGTTCATCCGCAATGCCGTACGACACGGGGAGAAAAAAACGAGATGAAAATCTCATCAAAAATCAAAAAGGTATCCAAGCAGATAATTACGCTACCGTCTGACGTTCTATGAATGGGATACTTATTATTATACAGTGAAACTCGAAGGAAAATAAAAAACCAGGCAAATTCGAATAATTTCATTGGAAACGGAGCTCGTGTTCTATACACGTGTTATTTCCGAATTATGCGACATTACTTTTATTGACACAGGTTTCCTTTAAATCGAAATGCTAGAAAAATACCACGTTTTGACTATTTTTATCGACCTCGATCATCGATACATAAAATAATAAATCGAAAACTATTGGAAAGTACTACCAACTATTTTAATAATCATATCCCAAAGACAAAGAAAGTATGAGGGTATTGAGTTCGCGAATACATATTGCAGATCCAGCAGGCGATAGAGTTCGAACAAAGCACCTGCGGGTTTCTATCCCTAATTTCCGGATCATCCAAAGTGCCAATCGTGACTCGGAGCAACGACAATAACGAATGAAAAAATTTACGTGATGCCACCATCGAAACTTTGGAAGCGTTTCATTTCTATAAAGTTCTCGTCTCCTCTATGGTGTCTGCTTTTTTTTTTTTATCCCTGTACGAAATCCGAAGGTATCTTGGCGGATGAAGGAGAACAGTCGAGCCCTTTGAAAATTTTTATCAGGATATACCTAGTCAATGTATCGATAATTATTCGAAAATCCGAAAAATTGATTTCCATGCAAAGAGAAGTTGAACGTGGCTGTACAAAAAGATTAAGAACGAAAGAGAAGTTCCTAGTACACGCGTCGTGCCCATTCATGCCCATATAGTCGTTGAGCAAAGAGTTCGTTTCGATAAGAGAGGTTCGATTGATTTGTGGTTTTGCTCCAATTCAGAGAAATTGCCACTCCAATTATTGGTGATTTTTCACGATCACGGAACATTAGGAGAATGTATTTTTTTTTCTGCTAATCGATCGCATTCGTAATCGTTCGTGGTTTATTGCGTTGTTCTATTTAAATTTTTCATAAATTCGTACATAATTTTTGGAAAATATCGATTCCAAAAATAAGCCGCCTCCATATTCCTCATGTGGGTTTTTTTTCGTTTCGAATCGCTTAGGGGTTGTTGGTCGTTCGATGTAGTGTGTTGAAAAAAAACACATGGTACGAATAGTTGGCATAAGTGAGCGCAATTACCGACTGTCGGTAATCGGTGGACTGAAAATAGTCCAAGTTCTCATCAGAGGGTAGTACAGGACTCGTAGGGATGGTATTCTGACAATGTTTTGCGATGATTCGAGAATGGAGGATTTTGTAGGCATGGTTGGACAATTGGGCATTCGAATGAAGAGAAAAAAATACAAGGAATTGTTGAAAACTCCTTGGAGGATAAAATAGACGAGCTGCTAAGAAATGGCAAACACCCGGGAGATTTTTGGCTGGCGTCTTGTCTAGCGATTTCTAGAGAATTTTGACGACCATTCCGAGACATTTGGGATTCTGCAGTTGGGAACTCTGGCCAGCAGTAACAACCAAGATGGCTGCCGCCAACTCGAGTATATCTAGTGAAATCCCAGCCAAGAAAGAAGATGAATTTAACGAATTTTACACGGAAGTATGTTGTAAATAATAATTGTGACAAAATTCATGATTTTTTTTTGAATATCTCTTTCCGTTATTACACGCCGCGAATATCAGTGTTATGTAATCGAGACAAGATCGATCCTACTGTTCGGATTACGGAAACGTCACTCACACATTTTAGTCAATCATATTGACTTTTGTGAATGATAATGGACATTTTCGATGATAAACATCAGTTTCTTTATTTCTTTCTCCGTCCATTAATCATTATTACATCCCTCGATAAATTCTTGACACCCAGTAAATATCAGTTGAAAGTTTCTCGCTTTTCCTAACCTACAAATTCATTCACATGGAATAAATATTTACATTTTGAAAATTAGTACGCGAATTGTTACGTTGATTTTTTTTTCTCCATTAGGTCAAAGAGATCGAAAAACGTGACTCAGTTCTCACTCCTAAACAACAAATAGATAGACTACTTCGACCCGGCTCGTCATACTTCAATCTCAATCCTTTCGAAGTATTGCAAATCGATCCAGCCACGACTATAGATGAAGTCAAGAAAAAATACCGACGGGTAAGTTTTAAAAAAATACTTTTCTTCCGATTTCAACGTTGCAAACTTGAGTCTCATTTGGTGGATTAAATAACGTGTAGAAAATTGTTGTAATTACGAGGGAAGAGATTGCCACTGAAGATTCTGCTTTGTGCTTGACTTTTCAGATGTCCATTCTTGTGCATCCGGACAAAAATCAAGATGATGCTGAAAGAGCCCAGCAAGCTTTTGAAAGTAAGGATTGCTGTTGCTATTGGAAACAAGAAAAATAATGTTGTATACTAAAGTTTTAATATTTGGATTGCAGTCGTCAACAAAGCATGGAAAACTCTGGAAAACGAGGAGACGAGAGCGAAATGTATGGACGTGATAGAAGAAGCAAAAGCAAGAACAGATCATATGGTAAGTTTCGTTTTAATCACTTTAGCATAGCCTGAAATTTGACTTGGACACAGCAATCGAACCATTTTTTTTGGAACCATTTCTCCCCGTTACAACCTGCAACAAAAACCTGCTGCGTCATTTATCGAAATTATAAAAATTACGTCCATTTTTATCTCGAGAAATTTGCCTGGAATGCTGCCGTCAAAGATCATCAAACTTTTCTTCATTTTCATGTTCCAGATCACGGAAAAGAAGAAAAAATTGAAAAAGGAAGGAAAAGACGGAGTTGGAGTCAATTCCCTCGAAGAGGAGACAGAAGAGGGTTACACACACGCAGTATGGGTCATGACAATGAAATTATTTGCAGATATGGAGCGCAGGAGGTAAGTCTATGTTCGTTTCTATTCCATAACATTTCTGCATATCTTCATGTGATGAAAATGGAAAAACATTTCAAACTAGGACCTGAAGGTCTTATTAAAAGAAAAAACCTCAAGCCTCTCGTCTTTTTATGAAATTAAAAAATTAAACACGCCAATTAACCCTTCGAGTGCATACTGGATCGTTTTGGCCCATCAATTTTCTGTCATGCACCGATTATTCGACATTTAATGGCAACGGATGTTTTGGCATTTAATTTTCGTTTTCGTGAAAAAATTGATTCAGGGTCATAAAATATGGAGAATTTACTACAAAAAAACATCTTGACAAAAAACAAAAAATGCAGATTTTCCGGAATGCAACGATTTGAAAAACGCCTCGGGTCAGATTGACCCAATATGCGCTTACAGGGGGTGTGCATTCCAAGGGTTAAAGTGATCTGTCCGTTAATTGGTCGGTGAAAACTTTACGTAACATTTTTGTTGGAGACAGCGGATATTTCTAGATGAAAGAAAATTCGTGGTGTTTCTTTAGTTGTTCCAGCCGCTAAGGCAAACATTTTTGTTTGAAAATGACGTGAACGTAAATTTGAATGACCTCGTGTCTTTTCAGACGAGAACTAGCGACTAGAGACGCTGAGCAACGCAAACGGAAGCGCGAAGAGGAGTTGTCGGCGGAGGCGCAAGCAGCGATGGAGAAAGAATGGCAGCGGAATTTCGAAGAATCTAGGCAATCGAGGGTCGACAGTTGGAAAGCGTTTCAATCGGGTTCGGGGACCGCGACGAAACAAAAAAAGCCGAAAAAAATGAAGGCGTTCAGGCCTCCCAAGACAAAGGCTGAATCTCGATAATGCAATTGCAAGTGTGATTTTTTAAACTTTTCGGTTTAAGCTGTGTGTCTCAGCGTGAACGTGTGTATCTGTGTGTCCGACGAGTGATTAACCAAAATCAAGCAACAAGACGATTTCGGAGTGGAGCAAAGCATTGAAATATTGAACGCTACACAAGAGAACAAAATCATACTGAATATAGTAAGTTTTTGTGAATCCGTGTGTTGGACAGAAATTAGAGGAACAACTAAACGAGAGAAAGAGTGCGAAAGAATGTCTAAAATAATAGATATATATATATATTACATATATACCGTGTGAAAAAGGGCAAAATTACATCGCGGTTGGTGTATCCAAGTATGTACACAATGCACAATTGTTGGATACTCTTACGTAATCTGTATAAACTTTTATTTCCTATCCTAAACGAGTAACATCATTGTTGGAGTAATGCGAATGGAAGAGCTACGAAAAACGAATAATTTCGAACAATAATTCGCCTTATAGAAGAAAAAAAACGTATCAGAGAAGAAAATTTCTACGAAATTTTAGTTGGGCAATGAAAATCATCGTCGCATTGATTGTATCGACGCGTCTTTCCCATTAAAACTGACAATTATATTCATTCAGCTTTTCGTTGTAATTTTTGCTACTTTCTTGAATAACCGACTACTTCCGGACTTCCGGTCTGATCAATTTCGATGGATATTTATTTGGAAAAAAACAGGCAATTAGCGTAATTACTCTCAATCGATAAATTAAATTTTGTAAAAATAATGAGTTTTCCAAGTTGAAGCGGACTCGGCTAATATTTTTCAACCTTTCGAGTACACACATCCTATAAGTGCACATTGGGTCAATCTGACCCGAGGCGTTTTTCAAATCGTTTTATTCCGATAAATATGCATTTTTTTGTCAAGACGTTTTTTTGTAGTAAATTCTCTCCATTTTATGACCCGAAATTTATTTTTTGACGAAATCGAAAATTAAATGTCAAAACGTTCGTTGGCGTTGAATGCCAAACAATCGGTGAGAGAAAATTGTTTGGGTCAAGAAGACCCAGTATGCTCTCGAAGGGTTAATACTACCAGTCACGATTTAAAAAAAAACGGTGCATTTTTCTCTGTAAGTAAATGTTTCATACTCATTATCAACACAATCGATTTTTCGTTGTTTTATGGGGCAGCTACAATTTTGTCCCGATCAAGAATCCGTCACGGAGTCAATTTTACAAACTTGTAGATAGTGAAACTTTGACGTCGATAACTTGAAAAGCGTTTTTCTCTCATTTTCAACGACTTCCTCAAATTTTAACTTGCAGAGGACTCCTGTCTAGATTTATGCGTATATTCATGTTTAAGATTCGACAAGTTCAAAATATTATAGGAAAAATAAATTTTTTTTTTTCCAATGAGTCTCGAATCCATCTGCTCTTCAGCCGTACTGTGAAAGGGAAAGGAAAGTTTGAAAATGAAACTGTCGCGATCTTCGCTGCGACCACGAACACCCTTGATAGATTTTTTTTTAATGTTAAAACGGAAGGCCGCATCGTAATATCGAGTTGCTCGAGTCGTGCGAGTCATTTTTTTCTAATGATCAAACTTTTCAGATTCGAAATCACAGCGAAATATAAATTGCAACGTTTTTGTTTTTATTTAGAAACAAAATTCCGAAAAAGTAACGATTTTGGTGGATAAGAAAACGCGATGCTCGGATGGAAAATAAAGCCTGCAACTTTCTTGTGTACCGATAATTCTCCTGTGGCGCTGATATCGCTTGTGCATGTATATATTTCCTGTTTTCTGTTTGAAAACGTTCTTCTGATTAACGATGATAATGATTAAAAATGGAATTCAGTTATTCATAAAATCACCTCGTGGGATTTCGAAGCCCTGGGGATACTTTGCTGGGTAGAAATCGATAAAAAAATATTTCTTTGATGGAGACTGTGTCTTTTGTGTGATTCAGTATTTTTTTCCTTTGAATACAGACAATTTGCAATAACTGAAACACAGTTTTGGACCAGACTTTCAGTATTGATGAGAAAAACGAATAAAGAACGATCATCCAGCTCGAAATGAATTTGTTGTACAGAAAAAGTTTTGTACTTTGGAGGTTATACATTGCTGATTGTGAGCGTTAGTCGCAACAGTTTTTTGTTTCGACATTCTCGGTATACCTACCAGATGAACTTCCTCAATAAATTCTCGATAATTCCCTACACTCTGGATAAAAAAACGAAGCGTATTAATTATTCGGAATATTCATTATTATGAAAATGAAATATATCGCAATTTAAAAGATGCTGTTGTTCTGCAATGCGAAACTTGGATCAGCGGATTCATATTTTTTATCTGTGTTACGCACTATATGCTTTTCGTCGACGCGTTTAATTTCTTTTCAAGCTTTTTTTGTTGTTTCATTCATCGTGTAATCATTTCTCGAATGAATATTTCTCTCGAGTTCGTTGAGTTGAGCCGGGAATGCGTTTATACGCACAGATTGTCCATTACCATCCGGAATCGCACGTGACTCGAATGCACGTCAACTTTTATCGATATATCCGCAAACATACTATAGCGCCGCCGACTAGTCGGCTATAGCGCGACGATTCCAAAATTCCCCTCATTGAAAATAATTCACGTCACCATAATACGAATCGGATATGTTCGATAAGTTGAAAAAAAGTGCCATGCAAATCAGTTTTATTTTTCAAAACGGTAATATTTCAAACATCACGTTTTGTTGAAACGATATTTGCAAGGGAAAATGTTGTCACGCACAGAACGAATTGTATGAGCATTTCCGTTTATTGCGAAAAAATTCGGAAAAAGAATTTTCCATGCTTCGTGGCCTATTAGAGGTGGAGGAAAAATTAATTCTTCATAACGTCCTATCAGATGGATATTTGTTGAAAAATTGTAAAAATAAAACTCGTACTTTGTTTTTTTAAAACGGAACAAGTTTTGTCCATATCTCGGCGACTCTATTTCTCTTCCGCCATTCTTTATTATGTCGCTGGACGAGAGTATATATCACATTGCTCGAAGCGAAGAGCGACTAAGAAATTCCCCTACTTGTCCCTAACTGCATACTCCCGCAAGATTTCCAAGGTATGCATGCGTAATATATACAGGTATAGAGTGTCACGATGCTGCATACAAAGCTATGAAAATACAGCATTAAACGGGCGGGTATCTATATGTATATGAGGCTTTATATGCTATCTATATATATATACACAAAACTTGTGAAGCTGACAGTTGGTAGCGAGCAAGTTGGCGCGCATGCGCGAGTCAGGTGCGAGCGTCTTGAGTGAGTGCAACAGGTAGGTCCCGTCTCAGAATAGTATATTTTTCAACTTTCAAAATATTCCGTGCCTCCAGCTCTACGATCTTTCCATGTCGTTACGGAAACACGGGGCAAAAAAATCAGAGGCGTTATTGAAATATTGCAAATTAACGATACCGAGTCCTGAGAGGTTAAATCGGTGAGTAGGCCGTGGGGGGAAAACGTAGATGTGTGAGTGTGTGTGTGTGTCGTCTTGGCACTGTCATGTGTCGTTCGATTGCCCCGAGAAACCGACTGTCTTGTCCTCGAGTCTCCGAAGTGCCGGCTACTTCGTTTTGACAACTTTGCAACACTTTATTGGACAGTCCATTCAAATTAATATCGTATTCGTGAATGATAATTCCTTGGAAACACTTTTTCCTTTCGCCCAGTTCGGAGACACATTCCGAGCAAGTGTGTGCTCTCGGGTAGCATAGAGCGGAAAACAGGGGTGCGGCGATGTGAACCTCGAGAAAGAAATTCTGCAAGAACGTTCTTTACTTTGTTTTTTTTTCCTAACAACGAGCGCTGCGAAGTTCTTCGAAATATCGAGATACAGTGTGAACTTGATATTTTCGCGATTGTGTGTTGGTTCGTCGTCGTTGAAGGTGGCTTGTGATTCGTCCAATGAAAAATACCTTTTTTTCTCTTTTTTCGTGAGCTCGACTCTGAGAAAACACGCGACAGTTTCTATGTTGTGATGGACGTTCCGTTGAATCGTTAGGACGAGAATAGAAAACAAAAAGCTTGTCAACATCATAATTCAGTATTGCGGCTCTGAGGACTGTGTTTTCTTGTTGTTTTACGAAAAATATTAACGCAACGAAGTGCCAATGCTACGTATTTCTCGGAATTTCTTTCGCAGTCTCTAGCGGTGTTGATCGGTGCTTTTCAACGATCGAATCAACGTGTTTTAATCCAGTGAATTTTCGAAAGTGTTTTTTTCTTATTGTTGTTGTTACCGATCGCAGGTAAAGCGTTTTTTCTGTTTGTTCGAGGACATACAGACGCGTGCGTTTTGTAAATACAGATATACGAAGATGTTTCGGCAAAATTGAGGAATTTGTGAACCGGTTGTGTGTGTCGCTACTCGGATAAAAATTCGTGAGCGATGAGGTCTACTTGGGATGCTGTTCGAGCAGGTTTAGCGACCGCATCCTGCTCGTTTTTACTCGACGGTTGAACCTTCTGTTTCTCTTTTTTTCTTGGTTTTCTTCACAAAACGATCGTAGAATCCGACGACCTCATGAAAATTCGTATGTACGATGTCAACCTCGGACGTTCAGCTTGATTGGACCGGCCAGCAGCAGCAGCAGCAGCAGAAAACGGAGGAGGGCGAATATTATGGGTAAACATCAAATTATTTTCATTTCCTTTCTCGTTTGTTGATTATTCTTGTCAAAACGTTTGCATGGAAACTTGTGTCCGTTGATCGATGCAAAAAGCATCGTTTCGTGTAAATTCAACGATCGGTAGAGTTCGTACTTGCACGAATAAATCGCGACAAATCAAATCCTTCCGATTCACGGCTCAACTAGCAAATTTTTATCGTCAGAACCGACGAAAAATATTGTTTTTCGCATAATTTTGGAAAAATTTCGTAACATTCCGAATTTTCCCTATAGATTTATTTTTCAAATCGTACAAAACGAATGTCCGAAAATCGTAGCGTCGTAACGATGAAAAACGATTCGAGAATTACAAAGTGCAGTCACCTTGAATTCGTAAAAATTCAAATTTTATCATTCATTTTGAATTCTTTCGACATGAAAATGAAAAAAAATGTCAAAATGACAAAAACTGAAGTTTGCAACGTTGGAATGCACCGAAAAATATTTGATTGACGATTCGTTGAATTTCGGGTTGCAAGAACGCTTTATCATCGTAATTATATTCTGCATTTGAATAATTATCTTTGCCAAGGAAAGAATTTCGTCGTTGCATTCCAACGATGCAAACTTCATGAAAATCATTAGTTCGAATAATTATGTTGCACGCACAATAACGTTTATTTCTCTTAATTACTTCGTGCGTCTCGATTCACTATTGCTCCTCGTAATATACAGCTCATAGAAAAACCCGTTTTGTTAATTGACGGAAGAGGATATTCGAGACTCGTGTGTTCGTCGACATTTGACGGTCACGCTCTCACACAAACATCTCAATTCTCAATGTCAATGGCTAAAGTTCGTCTATTCTACGCCATGAAATACGATCAATGCTCTTTAATTTCAACTGAAATATCCGATGAAAAGTTTCTCCTATTAATCGATTGAAAGAAATCAAATCCAAAAAAAAAACGAATCGTACTTCACAGGCTTCCTCAAAATTTTTCTCACATCTTTGGGACAACTTGCAAGAAAATTTTCCTCGTGCTTCTTACCCTCAGTTGGTATTTTGGATAATAAAAAAATGCACAATTGCTGCGTTTTTCCAATTGATTCTGATCCCAAAACATTTTACACGATATTTCAAGAAAAATATGGATTATACGCTGTTGTCTGATCGTCAGAGACGCCGCTGTAAATTCCATTTCTTTCGATACGAAAAAAACGAAATCGAAAAAGAAAAAAAATGTATTCTCAAATTTGGAGAGTTTTCGGAAATATTGTGCGATGAGTGATGCCGAAAAATTACTCAGGGTCAAAATGACCCAGTGTGTGTCTACGAATTTTCAAAAATACTGTTCGACGTTTCCGTACACGGCGTTCGATTATTTTTCAAAATCCTCCTGCATCTTTGTATTCGCTTCCATCATTTTTTGTCGCTTTTATGCATTGTTACTGTGTGCAGAAGTTTGCTTCGTTGGAATGCGACGAAATTCTTATTTTTCTTGAGGAGAGCTCATGATTTTTATTCAATATTTCTTCAGCACAATAAAAGGATGTTTTTCCAGGAAAACACAAAATCGATACGAAAATTGTAATTGTTTTTTTATATTGAACGAACAATGAAGAGGAAAAGGATTTTTCGTTGCTTCCCAACGTCGCGAACTTCAGTGTCATAGATGTAAGAGGAGGAAGTGAAAAATGCCAGAGTATCGATAGTCCCGACAATAACAGGGGAGGCGCCACAACGGCGCGCGTCTCAACATATTCGTGAATGGATACAGGCTGTTTTGCTTTTATCAATGCTCATTTGCCATAAGCTCTGATTTCGAAAACTTTGATGCTCTTTTCTGTTAACTGTGTGACCGTCTTCTGATGCGTTATTAATTACTCGAGGTGAGCGGTCGGTGACGTTGGCGTACAATTGAAACAAAAATGCGTAGATCCCTGAACTCTTAGGGCTGGAAATTAGCTTCAAAGACATCATTAGTATATTGTCGAGCTGTGGGAGAGCGACTCGGAACAACAACTACAACGTCGCATGTTTCGAGGCATTCGGCAGTAATGAAAATTCCTTTCTTCACCTTAGAACCTTTCCAGAGATTTTAAGGTCGTCACTATTTTTTACACTGAAAAAACTCTGTGCTGCTTTCCAGAATTTACAAGAAAAGTTCGAAACGCCGTCAAGAATTTATACGAGACTAAAAATATTCGATGAAAAATCCATTTTTTTTTTCATTTATCACTGAAACGATCCATGGGTTGTTTTTGTGTAGTAAATAAAAGTTTTCGAGCGCACTATTGGGTCAATCTGACCCAAGATGCATTTTTCGTTTGTTTTTTTTTCTGTAGAGTTTTGTAGTAAATTATCAAAATTTGATGGCCCTCAATTTATTTTTTGGGTTGCCTTAAAATGGCAAATAATCGGTGACAGAAATTTGTTAGGGTCACAACGACCCAGTATGCACTCGAAAGGTTAAAACTTGTGTAAGTTTTAATAAAAAAAAACAGCCATTTCGACCTTGAAATTTGCAGAGATTCTCTCATCAAGGGAGAAACGTATTTCTGCTCTGTCGCACTAAATGCAATTATTTTCTTTAGTAATTGAATGACATGACTCTGAAGTTTGCAACGTTGGGATTGATCGAAAAATATTTTGTATATTTATTATTTTTTGAATTTTAAAAATCATGGCAATTTTTCGTTTCGATTGAGTTTTTGGGTCGCAAGAGAGAATCGTTTTATTGTTCAGACCAAATATTCAATAATAATTATGACCTCTACTGAATACAAAACAGAATTTCGTTGCATTCCAACGATGCAAACTTCAACATCGTTTGAATGAGCCTGTATACACGGATAACTATATTCGTCGGACTAGAGCAGTATTCTACGGCATATAATTTGTGTTTCCCTCTCGGCAAACGCTTTAATCCCCCCTCCGTTCTTTCATTTGCTAGTAAAATCTATGGGAGAGAGACGATGAGAGGCTGAGCGAGTGGCAAAAGGTTTTATGTCCAGGCGCCTCTAGTTTTGCTTATCTGCGCATACACATCGCTTCACGAGAGGCAATTCATGCAAAGAGAACGTTTATGGCCGTTTGGAATTTCTTCTAGGTATTTGCAGCGCTCGCTGATACTGGCATTGTAATTAGAGACGCGGCAGCGTCTTGACGCCAACTTTTAAAAAGAAAAGTATTTGAACGGCAAGTCGCGCGGCGTATTTATACTCGAGATTTCGGCCGTTCCGTTAAATTTCATCCCCAAAAGTCGATGCCATTAAGAAACGGGTTGACTTGTCGAAAATCTCATTTCACTTTTACGACGTATTTCCCGCTTCCCGCTTCAAATGATATCATCATTTTTTTCCTATGATGCGCGCCTGGAAGTGTCCGAACTGCGAAGATGCGAGAGAAATTACGCTCGAGATTCAGCATCGAAAATTGTTTTCCACGCTTGGTCTGAAGTAAGATGCTCTTTCTCTCTCCCGCCTGCTTTCTGCGTCTCTCTTTGCAACCGACACACGGTTAGGACTATCAAAAGTGTGAGAGGGATGAAAATTGATGAGTCAAAAAATTTCGTACTCTGGGTCATTTTTCTTGGCTATTTGAGAAAAGAATTGATTTGAAATGTTCTTTTCAAAAAGATGGCTGTTTCTTCTATGATGCTGAAGTTTGCAACGCTGGAATGCAAAAAAAAATATCTGATTTTATTAATGATTCGTTCATTTTTCAAAAGAATTCAAATTTTCCGAGTCGACATGCTTTTTGGATCACAAAAAAAAATGAAAAAGAATTTCGTTGCATTCCGACGAAGAAAACTTCAGAATCGTCTTTTTCTTACGTTTTCAAAGCGATTGCCTGAGATGTATTATTCTTCAAAGCTCAGGGTGTCAAACTGGCGGAAAATCTGAATAATAAGTTGCCCGATAAATTCCGTTCGCATAACGAGATCTCATAATGTCCGGTGGGTTATTCTCCTTGGCACCTTCTGCCAAAATGAACGTGCGAGACCTTCATACGCGGCGTCACGATTCTGCGACGTCTCTCGTTCTTCATATCATCTCAGTCTCCAATATCAAGACGCCAATTAACCACCTCGCTATTCTTTCGTAATATATAAACGGGCGAGAATTTCTCGAGCGTCGAGACAAATCGGGCTTGCAAAACTTTGTGAACTTTGTTCGTAACCGCTGCAATTTGAATGGAAATCTAGTGCAGTAATGAAAAATATAGAAAGAGGCTTTCAATGATCTAAATTAGTACCAAGATGACTATGATTACAAATGCCTGGTGTTGGCACATGATACGACGCAACATAATCCTAAGGTACCTATTTTAAAAGCTTAAGGCTGAGTAACAGTACTTTTGGTCGTACCAATCTATATATACGCGCCTTTCATGATCTTGACATCGTAAATATACATCGGACCGAAGGTGTGTGTTTATATATATTTACGTGTGTATATGATAAATCACTCGCATATATCTTCTCGCATCGTAAGCATAAACGAATAGGGAAATCGCAACTTGGCTCGCCCGGTAGAGTCGCATTTTTATTGTCAAACTTGGACGAGACTTCCTCTCTCGGTACGATACGTCGTCGTTCGTTCCCAGCAGAGGGCTCTGGTCTTGCGGCCCCTCTACTTTTTCCTTGCCCACGGGATGCACGAGAGTTTTGAAAAAAAATCGAAAACCCGTCTTGACCGCGGTCACCTCACCTCAGCTCTTTCTCTCGCCTTCTCTCTTTTTATCCACTGCGAGAGAGAGAGAGAGTGTCCAACGTGGTCAGCGGAGACCATCGAGACTTTTGCCACTCTCATCCTTATCCGCGCGACTACGCGATTTCATTTAGTACGAAAGTTACTAGCACGCGACTAGTCGGTTCGATTACAACAACGATGAGGGTAAATAAACAAAAATGTTAATTCAAAATATTTCGAACACTTTTTGTTTATCTTCTTCACAAGATTCCGTATAGGTATTGGTTAACATTTTTTTGTGATTCCTTCGTATTCGCGGTTTGTTCTCCGGAACACTTGTTCGGAGTCCAGCCCGTGACTTCATCACTTCGAGAATTTCTACAATTTTTTATGGTGTTCTTCCAATCTCGCAGAAACCATGTGTTCAATGCTCAAGTTTGCATAATTGGAATATGCAACGAAATTCTGTTTTTTCTCGAACAGAGCTCATGATTTTTATTCTTCATTTGATCAAGATATTTTTTTAGGATATAAACACAAAATCGATACGAAAATTGTCGTTGTTTTTTTAATTGAACAAACATTGGAAAAAAAAATTCGTTGCACCCCAACGTGGCCAACTCTATGTGAACGAACGGAAAGTGATGAATTTAAAAAAATGGGTGAAATTTGATTGATTCTGTAATTTCTATCAAACTAAACCAAACCTTCGAGGTTCACAAAAATCTATAATGATCCTGGAGTTTCCATCGTTGCACGCAAATGACATTGAAATTTTTTAAAAGTAAAAAAAGCAACTTTTCTATTCCGCCAAAAGTTCCGAAGAAGCATAATAAATGATTTAAAAAAAGTTCTTATAAATTTTTGGTGGAACAAAAAAGTTCACTTTTCGACTGTGTAAAAAATTCTCTTTCGTTTATTTGCAACGATGGAAACTTCTGGATCATAAAAATGTATGCTTCAACTATGATTGTCATCGTGCCGTCTACTTTTCAAACGCTGATGACAAACGTTGTTTTCTCTTCCTTTTCTGCACCTGCAGATGCTCCATACTTATTTAGAAAATGAATCATTTAATAAACGCATTACGGATGCGATACGAACGACACGAGTTGCAAGGAAAATATTTTTTTTAGATACTGAGGTTAATCACGTGTAAATATTTATATCTAAAGAATTGTGATATTCATTCCAAATTTCATACACTGACGAGTTGTTGAATGAGCAAAAAAAAAACCACAAGTCATGAACGAATGATTGTATTTTTAAAATCAGGGTCGACGAAATTCGGTTCTGTTAATATCAAGAAAATCTCGCAAGAACCAAAACAATTGGTGGGACATCCGCATAGCTAGAAAATTATGGATTGAACTTCTGAAAATCGTGATAAAAATGTGACACGGTCGATTTTTGCAGTTGCCAGTTGCAGGCTCTGCAAATTTTTTGTCATGAATATTTATCTGAGTTGTTGACAAGCTGCTGTGAAAATCCTCCAGCAAATCATTCAATCAATCGTTGTATAGAACTTGCCACCAAACTATTGCGAAAAAAATATTTGATTAGTGTGAAACAAGTATTTCGCCTTAATTCGAGATTTGGATTAAAATATCCAAAGCTAAATATTCAAAAATGGAAAAATATTAAATCTTCAAAAAACAAAATAATAAATATTTGCAAGAGCTCAGCGTCGCAGAACTCCGTGGAAAAAAAAAAATCGTCAATTCATTTTGGGATCAAATTGAGCTAATTCGTGGGTCGTATTGAAACAGGTCACATGTCAATTTTACGTTAAATTACCCATGCACACACACACACACACACATGCACTTCCTACCTCTGTAAAGTGTACACTAGAGAGACTCGACCACAGTCAGTGTACTCGTGTGAGCCACGAGGCAAACTCTCGTCTATGTATCTCTCGATTTTGCCTTCATCGTCATCATAGGTATATAAACGAACCACACGCGGGAAACCACGGTCCCGGATACTACTATACTTATGCCACAGCCATACAGACGCTCCGCATAGTCTTCTACCTCTCTTTCTTTACTCTCCTCCAGGGCCGTATACGAAATAGCCCTCGAAACCTTAACGATTAACCGTGAACGGGGAATAACGAAAGCTCTTTAAAAATTCGAGCAGCACGTTGTAAAAAAATATTTCTGCAGGACCCCTCGTAGGATGCTCGAAAACATAGACGAGAAAAACTTGTCGGAACAGGACACGGTCGAAAGTTTGACATAGAAAATCATGGAACCACAACTTTTGTGGTGCCCACGGGAAAATTCAATGCTCGCATGTTATGGCTCAAGTTTTTTTATACGCGAATAGAATGTGGTGAGAATCGATGAACGTCCGATCGCTTTCATTATACGAGAAGGAATAACGATCGAGTTAGTTTCGTTTATGGAGCATTGTTCTCCAAATGCATCAGCAGGAGAGAATATAATCATCGTAGTCCTCTTGAAATAAAAGACATAAAGAGCACGCATGTCCAACTGCAGAAATGATTCGACAGGTATATCGCAATATCCCATGGTGGATTTGTAATAAATTAAAACGAGTGTAGGAAAACCAGTGGGTGCAGGTCACCAAGAGACAGAGAAGAGAATTTAAAAATAAAGGGAAAAAGGAGAGAGAAGGAGAGATTAATTCTTCGAGTTGTCTGTTAACGGTAACTCGATAAAAACCCACACGAAATTCTCCCAAACGTATCTATGTAACCGGAAATTCGACAAAAATTCATCCGGTCGTTGCAACATTAAAATTTTCTCCAAACAACTTTTTTTTCTCTCAAACTGCAAATCACTTTTCCGGAAGTGTCGAACTTTGCCATTCTTCGTCGATCGTATACGCACTGCAACTCGGAATCACAAAAGTCCTCTCATGCTCCAACACTTCAAGAGTTATCCGCGGGTGCGAGGTTCGCAAAGATTCGCAGAGTCAGAGAGAGAGACGGAAGGTAAACCGTGACGACAACGAAGCTCCCCTTACACGGTTCGCAAACATAGCTCGCGACCCAACGTGCCGTTATGGTCATGCCGCGAACTTCTCTCTCACGTATACGAAACGCACACTGAAAACAGTGACACTATAAAAATCCAGTTCTCTAACACTTCAAGCTCGCACGAGGCTCGCGTTACACTTCACTTATCCCACATCAACTATTAACCAGTAATTACTTCTCAAAGTATCGAACGAGACATACGTCCAGCTTCGGAACAGCTGGGAGACAGAAAAATGAAAAAAAATTGAAAAGGGACAAAGGATAATTTCGTACTGAGAAAACAAAACGATGAACATGACTGTGAAGTTTGCAATGTTGAGATTCATCGAAAAATATTATTTCTATTGATTATTTACGAATTTTGAAAATTCTCGTGATTTTTTGGGTTCCGAGAGAATTGTTTTATGGTCCGGATCAAATATTGAACAATAATTATGCTACTGCGAAGATAAAAGAGAATTTCGTTGCATTTGAACGATCCAAACTTCAATGACGTCATTCGATACATTTCTGTTTTGCTACGTAAAAAAAGTTCGATAAAAAACGAGCATGGCTCTCCGATGCTGTTGTCTCCTGGTGGCATCAACTTTTGGGAATGACGATCCCGAAGCAATATTCTCAATAGACTTGAATGTACTCTGAAAATAAAAGTGTACTTAATTCGACTAATCGCATAGAGTATCGTGCGTAGTATATATTTCGTGTTAATGCACATAGAAATGTCAAAACTGATAAATGTCCGACACATTCTAATATATGCAAATTTTGAGTCGATAATCAGACGTACGTCGTATATTCACAAGTTTCCTGTGTGACTTGAGACGTTCTGACTTTCAAGTATTGCGATATAAAAAAAATCTTTTTGAATCGCGATTCCTAAAGAGGAGCACAGGCGAAAGGATCGTGGGTTGTATCTGTTGAGATTGATATTACTCCAACATTCAAATTGAATCCAATGGTTGAATTTTCATGGCTGAGCATATGTGCGTGAATGGTTCTCGTGAAATCACAGATTTTTGTCGTAGGAAATTTTTTGTCACTCGTTCACACACTCGCAAACAAGCACGTACACGGTTGTTAGTGTTTATGTGATCGAGGATCGAGAGTGTAGCGATCATGTGGGCATTTCGTCAGAATCAACAGCCCAATAATCACCGCCTTGTCGACAAAGCTCCTGCTGTTCATCGTGAAGACTCAAAGAGAAAAGCATCGTTCACTTGATTCACGATTAGCGTAGGTGCTGAACACCTGAGTGAATAATAATCGACTCGAACCTGAAAAACTTGAGAAAGCAAATTTTCTATAAATTGTAGCGGAAAAGTTATGAAGGGTTTTTGTGGGAATATCGATGGAGTCGAAAATGCTGCAATTTTTATTTATTATCTGAATTTTTTTACGTTGATTTAAAATTTTTGCTGTTGAATCAAAATATATTGAGTGGCATGTAATTTTGCATTCAAATAAATTTTCAGGCAATTTTCAAATAAAGGAATTCATTCAAGATTCACATAATGAAAATTGATCATAATAACATCAAGATTTAATGGAGTTTTCGAAAATTATACGTCGTTCTCTTTTTTAAATCGATCGAAAAAAAAAAAAACAGAAAAAAAAAGAATCAATTATTACGTGGGTCGAAAATGTTCTCCTGGCACTGCAGAGTTCCATGGGAGGTGGGTCGGAAAGACGTAACATACAGTTGGAAGTGAATTTGGCTGTGACTAGTGCTAAAAAGTGGGCTCGTATATAAAGAAAGGGAACGAAGAGAGGGGGCGAAAAATACGATCTACAAAGAAAAGAGAAAGAGGTGACTAGGCCCTCGGGCGGAGGGAGTTCGGCATTGGAAATATACTGTACACATTGCTTATTTACTCCAAAGCAAACCTACACTGCTTGTACATTCGTACATACAGACGCGCGTATATTGAGCACTTAGTGCTAATTTGGACCATTCAATATTTCTGAGCCAAGATTTCTTACAAACACAACATCGTACGATCTATTCCATCGCATGTGCAAAGACTGACAATGTGAAAATACATTCTCATCCCCAATTGAATCCTCGTATAAAAAATCGACTGAAAAAATTGATATCACAAAATTTAGAATATTGGAATTTCTTTAGTTATTATTTGACACAGCTCTGACTGAGAATTGCTGATTCGTTGGAAAGATGATAACGAAATCCCGGAAAAATATCTGATAAAGATTTCCGCTATTTTCGAATTAAAAAAATAATAATAATAATGAGAATTTGTTGAAAAAATTGAGAAAAGTTTCGAATTCGAATTCATTCACTCAACAATAAAATTTCATGACCATTTATTTATTGCTCCGCATCACCCAGTGATATTGTTTTTGGTAAACAGATAATTATTGCTCCTGCTTTAAAAAAAACTGTTCGGAAGTCTGGATCTGGTTGAAAGTCTGAAAGTGCTGGTCCAAATTACCCCGAATGGGAACGTGTATCCCTCGAGAGAAAAAGAGAGAATGAGAAAGGTAAAAAAAAGGATAAAGAGAGAGAAAGACTCGAGACGCCCCCGCTGCCTTTACGAAGGAACCGCATACACGCGTCTCGCGTACCTCGCGGTCAAGTCAGAAAGCGAACGCGGTTAGTGTATAGAGCTCTGTGCCGGTGAGAGACTCTTGTGCCCGAGAGACACAGAGCAAAACCTTTTCCTTGCCGAACAATCGGGACTCCGAGTTGTGCGACTAAATATTTCAAAGTAATCAATATTTATCAATTTGGGACGAAACAGCAAAAAAACCTCGTTCGAATACGTCGTTTTTCACGTAACAATAGGTAAAAAAAAACCATCAGAATTTCGGTGTCTAGTGCTGAATCGTATTTTCGTGTTCCACCGTTTAATTATTCAATTATCATCACAAAAATATTCATTATTTCATATTAATAAACATTTGTTACGGGCGATCAACAAAAACCTGATAGAATCACCATTTTTCAGGGTTCGCTGTGGCAAATAAATCCGCACGATTCTATTGATTTAGAATTCTCATAATTATCGCGTGATAATTATTGCAATAAAAAATTTTCAATTTCAAGTTTGAATCGGTATTCCAAACGGTGACGATCATAATGGCGCACTTTACAGATATGTTACAATTCAAAGACACAAGAGAAACTCGATCGAAAATAGATCGAATAGAGAATGCTCCGAACAAGTGAATATTAAAAAAAACCCTTCCAGTTACAATACATAATAAATAGTGAATTATAAAGCGTAAGGCGTCTATGGAAAGGCAGACAGCGGAGAAAGTAAACCAATGTATCGGAATCATGAACTACTCCGTTTGAGAGTGCTCGCAGGGACAAGAGTTCCAGCCTCCAACAGTTTAATTGTGTTTTCGACAAACGGATTTCATCAGATCGTATGTTCTTTCCGAAGGTTTTTTAATCCTCATGACTACGGGTGAAGCTTCCGCGTATCAATGGGAATAACGGTTGAAATATACTCGTTCAGACCTGAAAATCGGGCACAGGATAAACCGGAAGTATACGTCAAAGAAAAGATCGAAACTCCGAAAAAAATAAAATTCGAGAACAAAAAATTATTTTATTTATTTTCTTACAATCTTTTCGTCATAATTGTGATCGATTGAAATAGAGTTTTGGTTCGATAGCAGAATTAGTATTTTTCTTCTATTTGCAATTGAAAATCCGTGGCTATTTGCTCCAAGTTCCTTTGAGGCCGCGAAAGCATTGACCTTACGTCTCTCTAATGTTGAATTATTAGTATATATTTATAGACATGAGTTACCTACATCGCCAGATCGTCGCAGACCGTTAAAACCGCCAATATACCTTCGATATCGCTTCTGCTGCATCCCCCTCTCTCTCTCTCTTTCTCTTTCGTCGCTGCAGCACACACCGCGTCACAGTTCCGTGTATGAACTCGTTGTAAAAGGTACCGGGAGAGCGTACCGCAGAACCGATAAGAGAATCGACCTCTCCGCGGCTTTCCGTATCGTTAAACTTAGCTTCGCATATGATACGACGATTGACAACCTAGGAAATCCGGATACTCAAATGTGAGATTCATAATCACGTTTATTAAATCGCTCAACGACTATCACAATTCGTTATTTCACGTGGAACTGAAGAAACAATTTGCAATGAAAAAATTGTGAAGCAAAAGAAAAACGAATATCCAACATTTTTTGGAGCTTGGAAAAAAAAATCCCAATGCAAAAAAAAAGTTTTGATATTCCGAACTTTTTTCCATTTTTTTTTTCGTTGAGATCGTTCCAAGTTCTTCGAAAACTCCAAAAAAATAATCAATTATGATAATGAATGAATTAGTTGAATCCAACGACTTGAATAGACTTTTTGCCTCTTCGTTACGAACGATAAAACATTGAAAAACTCGTGGGAACAAAGCAGTGAATATAAAATAATAAATTACAAGAAATAACGAGCCAGGAATAGTGTATCGTATTTTTTATTCACCACTTCTCGGTACGTTGGTGCACACGTTATTTCCGACTCTATTCCTTGCTAAGGGAGAACCACTACACGCTTCATCATTTCCAAGGTGGGAGTTCAAGAGTGACGTTTCTTCGTTCATATGGTATAACTATATGGATGTGCGTGCATGAAAGTGTTAGTGATGAAGGAGCAACTCGGCTTTGCTCTTTTAGTTCCTCGTCCTGGCTACGGCTTGGAAAATAAATATATACACCACTGTTGTAATCTTTAGTCCAACGTGGGTTGGTTCTATTCCTTGAGAGAGCCTAACTGTGTATTTCATACATGGGCGATTACAGGCCAGAAATTCTTGACCCCCATCATTTTCATTCATCACGAAATAATCAAGTCAATTAACAATTACACGGTCTGTGTTTGTGTTCGATTCCATGTTTGACTCATTCAACAACATCGGACAGTCGCCGCGATCATTCACGTTTACTTTACTGTTTATTTCGTCGTTCCAATCGTTTTTAATTTCTGACTGAAAACAAAGATTATCAATTCGAGTGATTTTGGTTAATGAACGGAATTATTACGTTCGATGTAAATTGAATTTGGCTTCCCGGAGCGGGTTTGTGATGGTTTCCCATAATTGTGGAACTATAGTTGTTGGCAAATATAAAAATTGCAGTAAATTGTGAGTCTCGCAAAGAAGAGCCAAAAATTTTCATGCAATGTCCGTCTACGAGAATTATTGGAAAATGAAAAATGGCGAATGTCATAAAAAAATTGAGGAGATTTCGAAAATCTTCAAAATTTTGAGTGGATAAAATATTTTTCGGTGGGCTCCAACGATGCGAAGTTCATTGTCGTCTAAATTTTCGTTTACGAAAGTGTTTTCGCGTCGCTCGATACAAAATGACAGATTGCGTTGGCGAATTCGATTTCGCACGATTTTATCCACGTAAAAATTTTGATCGATCGATTTTTCTATTGGTATCTTGAGTTTCTGAAAATATTCTTCGGAAGGAGACTAGTCCGTCAATTTAGTGTGGAATTCCCTGTACATAAATATACTCGCGAGGCAGAAAAACTTTATACCAGCCGGACGTACACTACGTACACAGGCTTCGGAGTTTGAAAGAAACACAACTCGCTGCTTCGTTGTCGTCGTTCCGAGCTCGACCGACTCACAACACTGCGTATAAGATCCTGAATCGCGAAAACTCTTCATTTCGAGAGTTTGTTATCAGCGTCGGCCAGTCAACTATTTATGAAAATAAGAAAATTAGAAAAACGAAATATTCAACAGGAGGCTCGCGGAGCTTGTTATGATTTCGACAAAATATTTCCGATCACACTCGATTCAATCAATTATTCGTGGATTGGAATTTATTTTCCAAAAGTGCCAATTTTCAAATTTCTTCACGACAGATCAATTTCTATTTGTTTTTTTTTTTTTTTTTCGATCAACTGTTCAGTCTTTTTTTTCATCAATAATTTGTCATATTTCACGTGGAAGAAAAATCCAATCAAGTTGAAAGTTGTACATGCAGAGTGCAACGCGACATTTGAGAATATGATCTGCACGAGGTTTGCGCAATTTGGAGAGCAAATAAAAAAGTAGTATGACACGCGGGCGTGACTCACGAGCGTGATAATACGTGCCATTAAACGTTAGTGGAAAATGGTAAAAATTTACTTTAAGTACCTGACCTCAGTATTGTCTAAAAAAAACAATGTCATTCGCGTGTTTCGTGACAAAGAGCGCAGCTTTTTAAATAATCATTTGCGTAAAAATATGTAATGAAAAAATGGTTCGCGATTGAAAATTGTTCGCAGAAGAACGAAGGCGGAACAGCAAGAGCAATTGTCGAGGAGACGAGGAGGCACAGGAGCGAGCAGAAGTCTCGCTGAGAACTCGATTCAAGGACGTAGATGCGCGAGATGCGGCGGAGCCTTCGGTAGATTTTACAACACCGGGGCCTCCTGTCCGCGTTGCAGGCACAGAGTGTGCCGGCAGTGCCGTGAGTTCAGGGGGTCCAACGGGGCAAACAACAAGGGGGAACAACAAGGAGCTGACTGGCTTTGTGCTGTTTGCCACAAGATCGCGTGAGTCCAACTCTATCTCCTACGTTATAATAAAGTGCATTACGACTAAACGAAAAAGAACAAAAAACACTACTCTTGCTCTTGGATACTCAAAAACATTCAATACCAACACGCTTCCAAGTCTCGCTGGCACGTTGAATCGCTCGCGGAGGCTCACACACATTCCGAAACACTCTATACTCGCCGCTACTTATACTAACGCTTATAAAAACACTTACAAGTCGATATCGCGATACTTGAAATCCTGTTCCTACTGACACTGTAAAGCAATCGTTGCGATCAATTTCCATCAATTCGGCACTAAAATTATGTCGTAATTTTCATTTCGTAAGATTCCAATCAATAAAAACTTTCAAATAATAAAAAAAAATCAATCTATTCTCACGAAACACGTTCGAATAATTGATTTCAACAATTCCTTAGAGAACGATTATGGGAAACATTTATGGCCAACGTAACTCACTTGATCATGAATGAAATATTTTCCAAGCATTCCTATTGTTTTTTTTTTACTGTCATTTAAAAATACATGAATCTACTTAAAATAGTCCGTGAACAATTAGAGAAGGTTGTGGACATTCGCATAAAATTACCAGCGTTCGTTGACACTCGTTCACATTCGCACATGGATTTTTCATTTTTTTTTTTCTTTTCACTTTTGTTTTTCTTTTTATCCGTCCTGCGTGAATACGTCATTGTAGCTACAACCGTTGCACCAAACAAAGAGCGTGCATTGCTCGCTTCAACGCCGATATATAACTGCCACAGGCTTTCATATCTATATATATTTAATAAATGACCACTTGGCTTCTTCATATTTCAGAGAACTCCGCTCTGCAACCGGAGATTGGATATACGAGACAGCTACGTTGACCAACCCCCGGTTCGTCGTCGCTAAGAAAAATTCACCCGTTGATATTATCAAGCGCAGCATCCGTCGCGCCTGGACAATAAACGGTGAGAACTTGACATTTTTTCATTCCAATCAAACAATCTCCCATCGAAAGTGTGAAAAGAAAAAATTATTTTCTCTAATTGCCATTCAAAGTCGTTTCGAAAATCCTCAAATGGGACGTAGCTACGGTTATTAATTGCCAACGAATGACATGCTTGAGACAGAAGCTGATTACGACGTTCGACAGAGACGCGCTGCAGATTATAAAACAATTTTGTGTTTTTTCTTGAATCAATTCCTCGTAATTTTTGTTGTTGTTGTGAACACTAGTCAGTTCTTCAGTTTTCGACTGTGAATATTATTCTGGAAGACGATTATTTGCAACGTCGTTACTTGTATTCACGAAAGTAATAAATTGATCGAATTTTTTAAATTATTCATCAATTTTCGTTGAGACGATAAAGAACGAGAAAAAGGAAATTGATTTTGTTTTTTACAACAAAATTCGTCAACGAAGTTCTTGATGTTGATTGAAAGAATAAAAAATGTGTTTACTCAGGTCCACCCGCACGTTGGTCCATCTCGAGGAAATCGCCGGCATTCAGAGTCTACCGAAGTTTGCCGATACGAGAAAAAAATTACGACAAAAACGTCGACGAGGAGGATATCGACGAAGCGAGATTCCTCGAACTGCCTCAGGCTAACGAAATATCGAGTATCCATAATGACGATAATTCACGCGTGATTCATCGTCACAGCGTGGAAAATATTGTTGTGACAGAAAGATGCAAGGCGAATCAACAAGTAGAAGAACATTCTCATAAAGAGCAAAGGATCGACTCGTTCGATGCAAAAATCGTGAAAAAACTGAGATCTGAAACTTTGCAATCACCGAGTAAAAACGCGATCACGCAACTGGATGACACGATCTTGACAGAATCGAATGAACGTGGAAAAAACGAACGTGAAACAACTAACGAACGGGGAAAAAACGAATCGATCGAAGTTCCTACCGCACAGGAAAACTCACAGCCACGCGTTTCACTCATTAAGCCGCCAAGAATAATAACGAGAATCGGCAACAACGAAAACAAACAAACACCCAAACATGGAGATAGAAAATCCAATATACCAATATTTCGTAGGAATTCTCGCGAGTTCGAGGACATCGGGAGCCCCCAAGAAACCGCGAAACGATCCCTGATACCTCAGAGGTACGTCTATCCAGGGAGAGAAATTTCTATTTACAATTCGTTTCTTTGTCGATTCTAACTTTTTTTTTTTTTTTTTTATTATTTCTGCAGATATCGTGGAAGCACCGATGACCTTCGAAAGAGCAGAGAGGACATTAGCATACCAAGTCACATACCAAAACTATTTTCGCCTCGTAACAAAGACTCGGAAAAGCTGAAACGTCAAGACAGTCGAGACGACGTGCGACAGATACCGAAAGGAAATCGTCGCGAAAGTCCAAAGCAAGAGGAAAATCGTAGCCCATATTTTTCGACGTTGTATTCGCGTGAGGATGAAAAAAGTGGCATAAGGGTATTCCGACGCGAGAGTCGAGAGGACGTGGGTAGAGAAACTACGAGCTTGCCGAGTTTGTGCGTCGCTCGAGCCCAGAAAACGAGCTGCAAGGACGAAAAGTCGGAGAGAAACGAGCTGGAACGAGTGGGTGATACGATAACGAGATCCAAGTCGTGCCCGAGCGAACAAGGCAAGACGAGAACATTTGCAAAAGAAAACATAAACGTTTCCGAAGCGAAAAACGCGGAACGTTCATCCTCGAAAAAGGAGCATCTCGTCACCGACGAATCTCCTAAAAACGATCGAGCGATCGTCGAGTTACCGAAAATGGCGAACGAGAAAACTATGATGGAAGAACCTCTCGACATTTCGGATGCAAAACCGATAACACAGTCCGAGGACGACGTGGATAACGTTGCCGAAAAAAACAGGCAAATCAGTGAGGACGAAATCGATAAAAAAATGCAACATTTCCAAAATCTCGAAAGCTCCATCATCGAAACTCGAGGCACGAACAAAGAAACAATCGTCGACTCTTCCAATTTCCGGGAAACCGACATCGCTGGTGCTAGCATCGGTGAAAAAAAATCCAACAACGATTCGTTGCACCTCAAAAAACTTGACGACGCGCAAGTCGTTCGACGCAAATTTTCTAAAGAAGAATTCTCAAATCCCGATGACACTGATGAAACTCTCAACAGACGTTCCTCCAGCGTGAGTTTTCCGCTATCAAATTACGCGGCTATGACCATTTTCCAAAAAAAAAAAAAAAAAANAAAAAAAAAAAAAAATCAAGCTGAATTGACTTTTCCAACAACGACAATATTCATTAATTATTTCTCACAACTTGCATTTAATAGTTCCTCGAATTTACGTTGAGAAAACAAAATTCCATTTGTCACCTATTTTCGCAGCATCTCTCTCCCGAAGCCAGTCCGTTGAGCACACGATCATCACGTTACAGTCCGCGTGAAAGCGAAAGCGAACCGACACCCGCGCTTCCGAGAAAAATCGGCAATGGTGACTCCTGCTCAGCATCCCAGAGAATAAGAGACGCGATAACACGGACGAGACGAGAGTCGAACAGCAGTGCGAGATACGAGAGCAGCGGTAGTGAGAGTGTTAGGTAAGACGAGATTCACTAAATCGATCGAACAAATCTTTTTACCGATTGCTTGACAAAATTATGACAAAAGTACGACTTTCGTATGTTCAGAATGATAAACTATGTGATTAAACAAACAAAAAACATAAACCAATGGGCTTTAGAGCGAAATCCATGCAAAATGATAAAAAAAAGATGCAAATTTACGCAGTACTATTTTTTGAATAAATTCCCAAAAAAAAAAAAAAA